>JAHDVE020004487.1:0-47609 GCA_022606495.2 Halesus radiatus
TAGATAAAAATCACTGCAAAATGGGCGATTTTAAAAAGTTTTCAATAATTCACACATAATGATGTGTTTATGAAATAACGTTGTATTTTCGAAAATCAAAAAATTATTTCGAAATTTCTCGTTTTATGAGGAAGACCGTTTATTATTTTATTTTTGTTTTACAATTCAGGGAACTGAGTAATATGACTGGGTATGGTCAAGGACCTGTTTGTTTTTCTGTTTTTCTTTGCCAGTTGCTTTATATCTCGCTAGTGGGATCACAGAAAATTGTTGTTGATTGAAAAAATAAAGCCGTATAAAAAACGCTTTTTATCTGAATATAGGCACTATGTAAATTATTTTAAAAATACGTTTGTACCTGTTTTAATAATAGTCACATAATATTAAGAGGAATACCCTCACGGTCAGTACCCACAAATACACACTTTGTGGTCTGCTAACGTAAGAAATATTATGAATGATTTATCTATAAATTCTGTACGTGTAATTAGATAAATGTGTAAGTTTTCAAAAGCCAAAAATCCACAAACTGTACTATTTCAATTTATATATGTAATACGTATCGGGATTTTAGGTAAAAATCTCAAAATCGCCATCACCAATTTTCAAACTGAACCCTTTTTTCAGCCATTTTGATATTGAGTTAGCAAACCACGAATTGATATTTAAGGCAATTTTTTAGTGTTTGACTAATCTATGTCGTTTCGAGTGCTCTTTGTGGTTAATGAATGATTTAAAAAAATTCTACATGCATATTTTACATTTTAACATATTATTGTGAATACTTTAGTTTATTTTTCAGTTTTTATTTATTTATTACAAAAAAATACATAATTATAATATAATACCTTTTTTAACTTCATTTTGATCAACTGTCCATAAATTGAGCGCCAATAGCTCGTGGTTATGGCAGGAGTATTTACATACCTAATGATAAAATAATAAAAACATTTCAATATGTAAGCAAAAAAAGTATTAAATCACTAGAAACGTACAACAAAACAATTTTAGAATAAAAAATAATCATATAGTAATTTATCTGCTAGATAGTGTACATTAAGTAATAAGTATATTCTTTGTTATAATTTCACTACCTATACCAGAGAAAAGAAAATAGACAAGCTAATTGTACCTAAGTGTAATACTACTTTAGGATAAAGAAACTCTGAATTTTTATCGGTAAAATTATACAACAAACTCCCACTTAGTATCAAACAAAGTAATTCAATCAATAATTGCATTAAGTCCATCAAAACTTGGATTAAGGAATTAACAGAAGAAGAACTGACCAGTATTCTTAAAACAACGTCATAGAAATTACTGGAAATACCCTACCCAAATCTTGAAGTTGAAATATAGAAATCGCTGAAACCCCTTTATTCAAAACCTAGTTCGCCTCAGCACAGGATTTCCTAGTCAGGAGGACTATGAAAAGAATTCTTTAATATATATCTCTTTCATTCTTCTACCTTACCTTAAAATGTCAAAATTAAATAGAAATTAATAAAAATAAAAACATAGAGACTAAAATCTACTTGTTTACCTGAACCACACTCTCACACGATGAGCTGATGGAAATTGTACAGCTTTTTCTGCTTAGAATATATGGATTAACGCAATTATTTTTTGATCCAACGAGATTTATGGCATTGGCATGGACCTTTGAAATATAATTAAATATATGAAATAAGACATGACGCCACATTGTTTGTTCCAGATTAAAAATGTGTTCATTATGAATACAGAATTCGAATTAATAATTCTGAAACTCGGTCAAAGCCGTGCAGTATTCATTTCAGTTTCATTGTCGATAAATTGACGTTTATTGAAATAACGTTAGAAAGTTTCATACAATACGGCATGTTTAAATATGAGTACAATATGTGTTACATCATTATATTATTGTATGGTTTACATTACCTATCTCGCTAGGTAAAACCTGTTCTGAGGTAGGTGACCTTACCTAGAAAATACAAAAATGTTCTACCTATTTACTGGTAATTCTGCACTAATTTTAGGAGAACATATTAAGTATGAGTATGTTTTAATACGTACCTAGATCTCTTTGTTTTAATAAAAAATATAGGTACTAAATGCCAGTATGTAAAATTTATACAAACTTAATGTTATATCTTTTCCCTTTGTATGATGGCCTTTTAGATTTAAAAGTTCATTTTGTTAAAACATTTTTCCACACAGGAGGCCTTGAGGAAAATGGGTCTATGTCATCTTAGAGGATGCTGTTTGGAGGGTATTTTTGAGTTCGGCAAATCGTTTCATAGCTGGGCTGTTAAACTCAACAACGATTCGTAGAAATTAACCCTTTTCATGTGACAAATGTCAACTGTGTTCAAATGTTGGGCGCACGTTTGGTCTGTTTTCTGACTATGTACTGGTGCCGAAAGAATCAATGACGGTAGTTTTTCAGTGCGTCTTCCATTGAAATACCGGTAGAACAAGGACTGTATTCCCACCTGACGTCTATGCTCTGAAGATTGCATCCGTTCGTTAAGATAGGGGGATCTATTAAATGGATCGCCTGTTTTTGCGCAATGCAATATTGGGATGGCGGAATAATAGTCAAGGTACTGCATTTAGCACAATATGTTTTGGATGATGGATGGTAAAAAAGATACACTGAACAACCTTGGACACTCTTATACACCTACATATTTTTCCCTCTTCCATGCTGCTTCTCTCATACGTCGCACGTTAATTTGCGCTTACTTCCGCCTCAATGATATATTGTATATTAAATATTTTTTTCTTTAAATACTGTATTTTGTTATGAGTTTTTATTAATTGTTATTGTGTTTAATTGGTAGAACTACATTTAATTTTTTAAAATAAAATTTGTATTAAGTATATTCAGTTTAAGTATATTCACGAAACCAACACAATATACCAGTTACAAACACGTTAAATTCATTGATTTAAACAGTATTCACGTCATTATAAAACAATTAAGAACTCGTGGGGAAAACAGCTTTCAATGGTAAGGGCCTAACATAATAGAAAGTTTTTAATGATCACAATTATTTAAGTATATTGGTTTTACCGGTAATAAATCATTTTAAACACCGTCCAAATTAAAATTGTGTGGGAATAAATAAAATCGTATTAGTACTTAAGCCATCGCTATGCAGCCCGACCACTGTTTGAAAATGCCTTTAAACGTCGAATCAGCTGCAACAATAATTAAAAACTAAAATGAAATTTGTATTTATTTATATGGTCCATTTTGTTTGGAACCCTGTGTTTGTCCAACATAGATACAAAGTCCGGAGTTCCCTTAAGATTCCCCGAAAGACAAGCAAAATATTTCCGGCGACCGCCCTATTCACTATATTGCCGAGATGTGGCTAAACTGCAAACAACGTTACAGACGACAATGCAGATTTATACGATCCTGACAGCGAGACTTATAAGTTATAAGGTTATAAAATATCGCTGGCATCGTATAACTCCACTCGCAATGCGGTAACATTAAATTATGCAGATTTCGGAAACTATTTTGATGTGGAACACCGGAGGGTCTGCTCGTTTGGGGACAATTTTAACGTAATTTATATTTGAAGTGAAATAAATTGGAAATTTTGTCTCGTTGCGAATAAAGTATATATTTTAACCATCAACGGTATAATTAACTACGAGCAAGATTTTAATTAAATTTAACATGTTTAAAATCTTATGGATTACGCACGTTTACGAGTATATGACATTTCTTTATTATTAAGTTAACTTGAATTAAAAGCTCAATAATGTACCATAAGAATAATGTCGAATATTAAATTAAAATTTTAAGATATCTATAGATTTTGCATAAATACTCGCATATCGCCATTCAGTGACTTTTCCATATTTTCATTATGATATTTCTAACTAGCTAAATAACTAACTAACCATCACGGCGTTTCTCCGTAGGGGTATGCAGAGAAAGCGGACCGCCAAAGAACTCGATCTTGGCATACAATTCTTCCTTCATTCACATTCATAGATAGCCTCATACATTCTCTTCTGTTATTCAATCAGTTTTTAAACAAAAACTAGACTGCTTCAGCATAGGAACCTCTATTCAGGAGGATTAAGAAAAATATCACATTGTCCTAACAAAATATAAAAAAATAACAAAAATTCGTCTTTTGACATGGCCTGACTCAAGTATTGGATTCACTTGATCGTGCTATGTCTTCCTCGGACGTCCCAGATTTCTTCTTCCATTTACATTCCCATCAAATATTCTTCTGACACTCCATTCTTCGTCCATTCGCTCTATATGCCCAACACGTCTAAGCGTCCCTTTCTTAATCTTACTTATTACGCTTACATCAGCCTTGCAATTTTTACGAATCTCAAAAATTTTCACACGACCATTCAATGTTTTACCAGACATTCGCCTGATAAATCTCACTTCTACGGCATTCAGTCTATTTTCATCCTTCCTCTGTCAGTTCCATGCCTCACTGCCATGCATGAAGGTGATAGGAATTTAATAATTATAAAATTAATATTTATTTATTTGAAACACACATTATTTGACATCCACATTTAAGAATGCTTTGACTGCCCAACTAGGGACAAATCCCGTTTTAGGACAGTCAAATTGACAAGTTTAGTTCATATTAAGTGCCATTATATAAAAATAGAAGGGAATGAAGCTAGTATTAACATAGTATGGTAATATAATATATCTGGAAAAAAGTATAATAATTAAGTATAAAGAGATTATTTATATGCGTTTCGTAGGTACTAATTGGTGCTATGAGGAAAAAAATGCGTTTAAAATTAAGTACTAAAAAAAAGATAATATTATAATGAAATGTTTGTAATGAAACTCATAAAATGTTTTCACTTTATTGCCAATGGTCTTATTAACTTTCATGTAAATTGACATTTATTTCAATGGTTATGACACCGTTAAGTTTACCTAATTAATGATTATAATATACATATATATATTTTAATTTTACTAGTTTACTATTTTTTTTTTAAATAAATAAATTACGCATTCGTGAAAAAGATGCAAAAAAATGTTGTTTTTATCAAAAATTGCATTGCAGGACTTTTTTTATAAAGAAACCGTACGATTGTGATCAGAAATGTCGAGGCATGAGCATTTTGCTCTAAAGGGCCATTATGTTGGTTTGGAGAAGTATATTTTTCAAGTACAATACCGAATTTCAAGCATTTGGTGTAGGATGTGGAGAACCCTCCTCACAATCATAATAAAATCCCCAGCATTCGGAAAACCAAATGGCCATCATAAAGGTGTAAATGATAAAAGCTCTACAAAATGCGCTTTTTTTATTGCATCTCATTCGTATGGATAAAAAAATATCAATTTATTGGTTCTCGTGTGACTTAGATTCGATCATTTCCTGCCATTGTCAGGTGTCGGAGGAAAAGGCTTTATTACGATTACCGCCGTTCCGGGCCAGTCAAGGTAGACCGCCGCCGGAAATCAGGCAATTTACAGACGAAGGGGGGACTTCCGGTCCAACGGCTGAAACGGAAGTGGATGTGGCAAGTGTTTGCGCCTTCCTCGGAGCCTTATTGTGAAATGTGAAGGAAGTCTTCTAGAGTAAGAGACACCCTAACAATTTCATCGGAGGCGAGCCAAGTATCACCGTGCTCGTGTGCTCGTGGGACAGGACGGGCGGTGCGCATTTTCTTGTTAGAATTATTATTCCCGATGAAATTTCCTAGTGGTCGAAATTTTTCAAAGGAGAAAATAACATATTCCGTAAAAAAAAATACCATATTTTTTCTGAAAATAAGGCTGTCAAATATGGTGCAGTTCTGAAATGTACATCCCCCCTCCTTCTGGATTGTTTACCTGACCACTTGTAACGGGCCAGCACTCAAAAATGGCTTGAAACATCGCTTAGCAGGTTAGAGTCGATGTCATAAATGATTTATCTGTAAAATCTATATGGGTAGTTAGGAAAATGTAGAAGGTTTCAAGGGACGAAAATCTTCCAACCGTAATATTTAAATTCTTAAATACATCCCAAAATACCTGAAAATAGATGCAATTTCGATACCAGTGAAAGCAATTTCGTATTTCATATAGAATTTAAAAATTATTATTGGAGGATTATTGTCTTTTGAAATCTAACACATTTTCCTTATTACCCATATAGTATTTACAGCTAAATCATTCTTTGTATTTCTTGAGTTAGCAACTTGCAAAATGTGTATTTTTGAGTTCTGACCGTTAACCAAAAGAATCTTAATGTCGTAGGGTGACTGCTAAAAATATTTTTTTTCTCTCAACCATATACACGTATCCACTAGTTACGTAGGAATTTTTAACCGAATGAGTTCTCTTTTCTATAATTTACATGGATATATCAATTCATCGTGCAACATTAGCGTATCTCATTTTATTATCTGTCCTCAATCTCCTGATGGCAATCTCCCCCCAATGGATGATCTTGTCAGACAAAACGAGTAGTATATAATATGTATATCAATTCAGACCAAAAAAAAAATTAATGTATAATTCAGTAATTTTTTTACAGGGATATCCTCATGTTTCAGAATATAATCTAGCCTAGTTCATATAAAATTAAATCAAAATAATCCAAATGTAAAAAATTGTAAAGCATTGATTAATTTTCTTCAATAGATGTGTAATTATTTTATGGTGTCATTATTAATAAAATTGCCCTGAAATGTTTTGTTTACACCACTGCTTAATATATAAATATCAACATGTTTCAGAAGCGAAGCTTCCTTCATCAGGATACGCAATATACTAAAAAAATGACAAGTATACACAAATAATAAAGATAGAAAAACACTAATGTAAGAATAGACAAATAAGCAACAAAATATTTTTCTCATTATTTAAGTATTTATTTAGGTAATCATTCTAGTTAAGTAATTGACAATGTAATTTTATTTTTCTGAAATAATGATAAAAAAAAACCATTCATAATAATATAAAAAAAAAAACAGTTGTGGAGTTTAAAAAATCTCTTGTATACTATACAATATTAATGTATTAAGTGTGATTGTGTTTAATTCGCAGAACTCAATTTTTTTTGTGTTTTGTAAAAATTAAACCAAGTACAATAAGTTCTGACAGCATTTTAGTTTGATTTACTTAATATTTATTTGGTATTTATATATAGATATTTGTTTCAGTGTACATTATATATACATGTTAGACATTATTATAAAAAGGAAAGCCAGTGATATAAAAAGGTGGATGTCAGGAAGGGGGAAATGGGAAGAGGAAGGTTGGATTACAAGGGGAAGTTATGGGAGACAATTATATCGGCAGGACTTACCCTGGAGATGGCCTTTTAGATGTGAAGTCTGCTCCGGACATAAGCTTAGCTCAGATCGGCAGTGGCATTAGCTTCTCATCGTTCAGGGTCGTAGATCGATTGCAATCTTATAATTGGGTTGAGGGCGTCTCTAATTCTACGTTAAATGAGTACAGTGAAGTGCTTTCATACTCAGAGTTTATTGTAAAGTCGGACAAACATTGTAGGTTAAGAACAATCGAGTAGTTACTAAAAAAGTCCTATTCTAGACATGATTCTATCGTAAAATTTCTCTCTCGTTCTGATTCAAATCTCTAACCGGGTATTGCAAAACAACACATTAGGAAGAGAAGCAAAATCAGCTTACATGGGGTGATCTGGTCGGGTGGCAGGAGTTAGTTGGCAATGACGCCGGGGCCGGACATCTCTGCACTGAATTTAATTGTTTTTTAATTGGTAAGGCCATGTTGAGTGCTTTGGCAGCAAATGGCACGTCTAGCTTCGGGTTTCAATCCGCATGCATAGTAGTACTTGGCCGTAAAAACTAGTAACACAAAATGGCCGCCTCTTTTCAGAGACACAGTTGACTCCTTGAGCTCCAGGCGGGAAGTGAGTTTCAAGGGCAGCGAGGAGCGACCGTCAAGCTGCGGTTGGCGCTCGCGTCGCTTCCTTTTGTTCTGTTGTGATTACTTGCCTAGCTTATTTATTAAGACGAGTAGCTAGAACTCATCTCAGGGCCATCCTTTTGTTACATAACAACATGTCTTTTGTTAGTAATTAAGTCATTTGAATTGGGGCTGTTCATGTGTTACCCACTGCTTACCCGCTCAAATTGCTTTACTAAAGTTGTACGTTCTATATCCATTTTATTTTTTTTTCAGGATACTCCTGGAGTATTCCTCCCCGAGGCGTGGCTAAAGGATTTCCATCTTCCTTGCCGGAGTTCGACACATCATCCTTATCAGAAATATCTGTGGAGCTGGGACAGGCTGCTTACTTACCGTGCGTCATAAAGAACCTCGGAGACAAACAGGTGAGTTCACATGTCCAAAAATACAATGCAATATAAACTTATCTTTTGGCTCCCTTTTACGTATATTGTGATCAAGCATCACCAAGTAATTATGTATCACACCTTGTAGCGTGATTTGCTGCAATAATTTTGACTAACAGAAAGAGGACAGTTTCTAGTTTTACATGTTGTACATAAGGCACTCAATGAATTGGCACAAAAAAAATAAGAAGGCGTTATTGTTGAAGTCAACCATCATCACCATTCTCCAAATCACGTAGTAGTACACGAACGGCCGAGCGCATTCTTTAGTTTGCTAAACTCTAGTAGAAATTAAAATCACATAAACCTCAATTAAACCGCTTTTTTGCTCTTTCTTAAATTGTCTATTGAACAAATATGATGGTCTCCTTAATTGCATATCTCCTTGATAGCAGCGGGATTCTTTAAAATTATTTAAGTATTACTATTATATATTGAGTCTATCCTCACTGGAACAAAACTGTACTGCTTATTTTGTTATTTTTCAATTTATTTAATACTAGTTTATATTTTGATACCTTTCCAATATTATTTTAATTAATATTATGTAATTGGACTCTAGTATCTCTATAAGAAAACGGTTATATTGTTGAACTAAACTCCTGCTGACAAGCTATTTGCAGTGGCTTAACGGGTACAAGTTCCCATTATATGTAATTAATATTATACAATAAAAAAATAAAACGAGACCTTTATCCTAATCTACTTTTCTACATATTTTGCTGGAAGGTATCAGAACAATCGCTTAATTAGACACCTAGTGGAATACTATACATGGTTTTGTAGAGGAATGTGATACTCGAAGAAGTGCACAACAATTTGCTGTATCTATGAATATTGCATCAATTTAATGCGCCATCTATTACAGAATTATATAAAAAAAACGCCTTATATAAAATTTACAAATAATTTTTCATCGATAAAATTCACCCCACTGATACAAGCAATACATTCAAAACAAATGCTTTAATAGTCATCCGAATGCTAAGAACAACAGCGACTCAGTACATTATTATCCAAAAACAAAATTTATTTAACCGAAACTTTGAAACATGAACAATGCAAAAATAAACTCTCTGAACTTACTGATATATTGTACCTTTAATGTATACTATCTAGCATATAAATTACTATATTGTTATTTAAAAAAATATAAATTATTGTAAAAATGTTTTGTCGATTTACGTTTGTAGTTATTTAACAAGTTTTCAATATTGTTTACGTATTGACTTTTTTAAAAATTGTTTTATAACGTATGTAAATAGTTCTCCCATAATCACGAACTACTGGAGCTCAACTTATGGAGGGTAGATCAATAGGAAGAAAAAAAATCTTGTCTATGATGAATTTTGTTATAAATATGTAATTTTTTTTTGTAATGAATAAACTATAATAATGTAAAATACATACCTACATAAATACATTAAAACGACGTAAATAATGATTCATCATCTACTATCTAATATCTGAAATGACCTTGAAAATCTGGTCATCACATGCTTATTAAGCTGGTCACAATTAGAATTACTTTTGTCGCATCGGCCGCCTGTCTTGAATTACGCAAACAGCATATTTACGAGTATAATTATATGTGTTGCCCCAGCTCATTTTTAAAAGTGTTTGCAATGGCCGCATAATTCTAGAGCACAATGATTCACATTCGAGTCAGATTAAATCGATATAAATAATGTGTTTAGTAAGATCTTCATATTTTTAAAGACCGGCAAGTAATGCCGAGTTTTATTCGTCTTGTTAGAAAATCGATGTAATATTATTTCCTGCAAATAAAAAAGCTCACATTCCAAACGGAATTTCTTTCGAGAGTTATGAACTCGGCTGAAGTTCGCGAAATCGGCAATAAAATGTAATTGGAAAATCCAAAAAAGTTTCCAAAACATTCAACTTTGTAAAGTTGTGACCTGGTTAACTCAAAGGGTTTCAACTTAAATTGTTTCACGGTAAACTTACACTTTTATGGTTTTGAAAATATTCCATTCTTTTGGATACCCACTGATGTAAAATAACAATGCATTTTTTCAAAATATCATTTTTTAATTGCTTTTTTTTCACATCAACGGTACCTTTCTCTTTACAGGCCTTCAGGCATATAGCTTTTTATCGTTTGTTTGCGAGTCTCACCAATTTAAACCTGCAGTACCTACTCATTAGAACGCCAGTCTATCGCATCGATTACATATCTACCTAGGAATATAATTAATGGTTTCATGATAAAACATTAAAACGAAAAAGTAAGTGATCAGAACCAGCGACGGATAGACTAGTGCAAGGGTTCCAAAGTCAAAAGTAAGTGATCAGAACAAGTGACGGATAGACTAGTGCAAGGGTTCCAAAGTCAAAAGTAAGTGATCAGAACCAGTGACGGATAGACTGGTGCAAGGGTTCCAAAGTCAAAAGTAAGTGATCAGAACCAGTGACGGATAGACTAGTGCAAGGGTTCCAAAGTCAAAAGTAAGTGATCAGAACCAGTGACGGATAGACTAGTGCAAGGGTTCCAAAGTCAAAAGTAAGTGATCAGAACCAGTGACGGATAGACTAGTGCAAGGGTTCCAAAGTCAAAAGTAAGTGATCAGAACAAGTGACGGATAGACTAGTGCAAGGGTTCCAAAGTCAAAAGTAAGTGATCAGAACAAGTGACGGATAGACTAGTGCAAGGGTTCCAAAGTCAAAAGTAAGTGATCAGAACCAGTGACGGATAGACTAGTGCAAGGGTTCCAAAGTCAAAAGTAAGTGATCAGAACCAGTGACGGATAGACTAGTGCAAGGGTTCCAAAGTCAAAAGTAAGTGATCAGAACAAGTGACGGATAGACTAGTGCAAGGGTTCCAAAGTCAAAAGTAAGTGATCAGAACCAGTGACGGATAGACTAGTGCAAGGGTTCCAAAGTCAAAAGTAAGTGATCAGAACCAGTGACGGATAGACTAGTGCAAGGGTTCCAAAGTCAAAAAGGTTGGGATCCACTTTTTACCCCAATGCGTTTTGTTTTGTTCTTTTTTTTTCTTCTAAACCTTATCAATATTATTTTTATTTTTTTTTTTAATTTTAAACGCATTTTTTTTTTCTCGTATCATCAACCAGTACCTATCAAACACATACGAGTATACCTAATTGTTTACTCTATAATAATTGTTTTTCCCATCTCTTCATAAGTACTTAACTATTATACTGTACTTAAATTATATGGTATACACTTTTTTTCTGTACTATTCTTTGTATTTCTTTATACTTTATTATAATATTTTTTTTCAAGATATATTATATTACCATACTCTGTCAATGCTAGCTTTTTCCCTTCTATTTTTGTATAATGGCACTTAATATGAACTAAACTTGTCAATTTGACTGTCCTAAAACGGGATTTTTTCCCAGTTAGGCAGTCAAAGCTTTCTTATATTTTGCTGTAGCGTGTGTTTCAAATAAATAAATATTATTATTTTTTTTTTTTAAAAACCCCTTTATTGATAGATAAACACGGATCTAGCAAAACCAATTTGTCCTGCAACCAGGATGTACATTTTTCTTTACATTTAATTTTTTTTTAAATATCTAATAATTTTAAATATTTGGTAGTGTTTTAATATTTTGTACTGATACGAACCCTAATGTATGGCAGTGCGGCATGTAACTGATAAAGGAAGGATGAAAGTAGACTGAATGCCGTAGAAAAGAGATCTCTGAAGAGAATGAATGGTAAATCCGTGTATGATCGTGTGAAAAATATTGAGACACGTAGAGAATGCAAGGCATATGTAAGCGTAATTAGTAAGATTAAGAAAGGGACGCTTAGATGGTTTGGGCATGTAGAGCAAATTAATGAAGAAAGGAATGTAAGGCGAATATATTACGAGAATGTGAATGGAAGAGGAAGCCGAGGACGCCCGAGGAAGACATGGCCATGTCGGAAGTCGGAATAATAAAAGAAAATGTATGAGACGTTGTATGAATGTGAATAAAGCAAGGAGTATATGCCAAGATCGAGTTGTTTGCCGGTCCGTCCTCTGTGCCTACCACTGCGGGGAAAAGGCGTGATGGTTAGTTAGTTAGTATCGGCCGAAACTTATCGATCCACCGGTCGGTCGCAATCGATCGAATGGGAACCCTTGATCTAGAGAAAATGTATTTAGGGTAGAAATATTGGCTAGCAGTCAGACGTATTGAGTTGGTGCCAACTTAGTATTCTTCTACACGGGTTTATTCTTATCGAAAAAGGTTTTATGCATTATATATTAGGGTTCATTCCCTCCTTAAAAAAAATGTATTGTACCGCTGACGATTTAACAAGTTTTTACTCTGTTTAGCGACCAAATACGAATACCCAGGTACCTTTTTGTCATCCTTTCGCTTACCGTTCTCTTTCCCTTACCTGACTTATTTTAACCTCAAAACATTTTCCAAATCTTCGTGTCCTAATTCCATGAACTTTTGCCTAGAATTCTGTAAAAAAACCTACATTTGAAATAAAATAGAATATTATCAAATTCTTGTCTCTTGGTGGGTAATTTATTTCCTTGGAAGAGTCAAGTCTGAAAGCTTAGAGGCAGCGCGAGTGTCCCCGAGACGATGCTATGCGCCAGCCGGCAGTACCGTGCAGCTTCATGCAGTACTGTAGTCGCAGTCAGCCCCTAGTGTCTTAAACGGAACAACGCTATTACGATGCACTTAGGGCTTAGGATGCATCTGAATGCATCGGGAGCCGTATGTAAAAATGACAGAAAAATGCCTGGGGAGTACTTGCCGCTGTGATTCGTGTTTGTTCTGTAGGGTTGTGGATAAATATAAAATAAAAGTTTAAATAATTTACCTATTTATTTATTCCCATTACAAGCTTTTACATGGATATTTACAAATAATATAGAAAAGATAAATAAACATTAAAACAGATATTATAAAAAGAAAACATAATTTGACGCCTTTATCCAGGGACGGGAAAGGGGGATGGGGGTGGTGTTAGAAATCACATGTTAACACTGACCTTCTTCTTATTTTGAAGGTCAAGTGTGAAAAATTTCATCAAGCTCGGAATAAAAATGTAGATTTGTATAGAAAAAAAACACACACACACACTCCGCGCGCCCGGATACATCTTTACATAATAGATGAAAATATTTTTTCTATGTTTTCATATTCTTGTGGTTTTTATCAGGTAAAGTTAACCATTTATTATGGGCAATCGCGGTGAACTCTATCGGGGATATCGATGATAGGATATTGTTTGTTTTTTCAGGTTTCGCATGCGCGCGTGACAAATGTGAAGCGAGAATATTTTAGTCCTAGTATTATTTATTTGTCAATCTAATAAAATTTATAATATGAACATACCAATTTCTTCAATCTTCATATATAAAAATGAAAGTTTATCTGCCTGTCTGTCCTCGATAACCACTAGACCGGTTTCGCTGAAAATAGCACAGTTTGTTCTCATCAATGCCGGGAAGGTTTAGAGAGTAGTTAGTAGAATGAAATCCAGTATGTAAAACTGTTACTATAACGTTTTAAAATTAGTGTGGAAACATCGAACCCGCCATATTGTATTGAGGTTAGCCCATAGATATACCGCTCTGGTTATCCATAGATTACGTATTCATAAGAAGGTTTGTTTGGGTAAAATATTAAAAAAATGGAAAACACGAGTAGGTGTCTACATAAGAACTATATTAGTTAGATATATTTAAAAAATATATATATATTTAGAATTTTAAAAAAATTCAAATTAATTTCTCATTGTTTCGAGATACTAATAGTCGTCACAAGGAATTACTATCCCCGACAATTCAATTATAGCACCCAAACGACAAGCAAGAATTCACAACTTCATAAATTTATTCCAAAAAAAAAAAATCCCGATCAAGGCCGGGTACACATCAGCTAGTTTAATATAATGATCGACCAGTTTCTGAAGTACCCTTCCTTCTTCAGAACTATAATAAAACTTAATAAGGTTCCTAAATAGAAAATTTCTTAAACTTCATAAAATACTACTTTCAGTCCTAATAGAGTCTTGAAGAGTAGAAACAAGACTACCTCAGAAAACGTTCGATTATTATATTAAATAGCCTCTTCTGGAAATGGCACAATGGAAGATGAGGATATGCCATATGGCGCGTCGGCGTTCCAAATTTTAAACATAACATAAAAGAATTTCATTGGATGGAACTAGAAAATCTATCGCATTATTTTGAATCCAGAAATGAGAAATAATATTGAAAAACTTTCAATATTATAATTTTCCTTCCGTTGTTTCATTCAGCAGCTGATAAGTTATTAAAAAACTTATACCAAAACTGAAACTGCCTACATACACCCGCAACATTTGCTTACAAAGTAGCATATTTGTGTTAGAATTTACTATTTTTATAAACATTTCACTGAAAAGTCTTAGTTCGGTGTCTTTATTTCAATGAATGGCGAACGGGGGCAGACGCTGCTCCCTCGCATCCGATTATCCGTCTGCATGGTCAATTGGTCTCGTGTGCTGCTTTGTACTGCATTTCACTATGCGCTGATTCCCGGCAAGTTGCCGAGCACGTAACCCAACCGTCTCTTTCACACCTGCAAGTTTGGGCAAGGATCGTGGGACGGAGAAGTCAAACGGAACTAAACCGATCCTGCTTCAGTCGGGCGCTCCATTCTGGACTGGTCACGAAAGTTTAAAGGGAAGGCTTGGAAATAAAGGCAGCATTGCTTCGTACAATTTTTAGGGATTTGTTTAGATGTTGCTTCTTACGTTTTGGCGCAGGAACTAAGCCACATACTGTGCTCCGACTTATGTGGCGACATTTTTAAAATAAACTACACAAAATTCATTTTTATTTGAACCTTTCTTCAATAAATTCAAATTCGCTTTGTGGCATCATTTAAAAACTGTTTGAAATCAAATGCATGGGAATTTATTATATACTTTTTTTAATAAAAATAATATAAGAAATAATTACTTTTTTTTTATCTATATATTAGGTTATTATTTTTCAGTAGGTACACATTGTTAACCTGATGAAGGGACCATTGGCTTCGACATATGGATTTTTCTTTTTTTTTTAACTTTTGTTTCTTGTAAGGTACACTTTAAGTACGTATTTTAGAAAATATTTGTTTTATGGGTATTCTTGGTTACTAACCTTATCAGAGAAGAGGAAAAGAGATTTTGTGTCTGATATAGGTCCCACGATTCTTACTTTGGTAGATACATATTTTTTTTTTTAAATTTAATGTAAATCAAATTTAATAATGTTATTATTAAGTTCTGCAAGTATTTTTAGTTGTTATTATTGTGACAGCTGTTTGGGCGTTTAAGGCCATTTTAAAACTGTCAAATGTCAAATGGCCTTAAACGCCGAAACAGCTGTCACAATAATAACAACTAAAAATACTTGCAGAACTTAATAATAACATTATTAAATTTGATTTACATTAAATTTAAAAAATAAATAAATGGAGTTCTACGAATTAAACACAAAAACAATTAATAGTTACATAATATTTCATTTGCTTCTGTTTATAAAATCTTTCGTATAATCTATTTACTTAAATATGCTTTTTTTAAAGAGTTTAATTTTGTTAATTTGTTCTGATTTATCACCAATAAAGCGGATCTCAATGGAACCTCCCCATTTTAATTATATTTGGCTTGATAAATATAATGGTTTTGCTTTTGAGTTGTTTTCAAATTATGTGTTATATATTGGTTCCCATTTTTCATAAGTTTATAATATTCCTAATTTTCTTTAAGAAAATTCTCTTTACAGATTTTTATAATTGAAAGTTGCTTAAATATATCTTCAACGTTTTTTATCGGAATTAGTGTGAAAAGTATTTTTTTTGTGGTAGATATTAATATATATGTTTTTTAATAAAATATTGGATTGAACGTTAAACCTAATATTTTATTTATTATTAAATTTATTGTGATGACTTATTGAAACTTATGAACCTCATTGTAACATTTGAAACAAAATTTCAATCTTGTCTATCCGGGACCAGCGCTCTACCAACTAAGATAATTTCATCTTATTGCTTTCCATCGTTTTTAAGAATAAATCATAAGTCATTTTTAAGAACTATCAACATCAACTTTGATTATTTTGGTCCATCATTTTCGCATATATTATTAGCAACTTCGGTTAAACAAAAATATTTATAAATGAATTAAAAATTACTTTGTAATCACCACTTTATTAATATTCGTACATCAACATGTTTCGAAAGCAATGATTTCCTCATCAGTAATATATAGAATACTATAAATACTAATATATCCCTGATGAAGAGAGCATCGCTCTCGAAACATGTTGATACGTGTATATTAATAAAGTGGCTTACAAAGTAATTTTTAATTCATTTGTTAATAATTATGCCACAAATAAGTGAATACCAATCTTTTGAAGAAATTATAAAATATTTAAGCTCCGACCGCCTTTTTTTCAATTAAAATTCAAATTATAAACTAACTTATCAAGATTTTTCCCATTCAAAATCAAAAATTGTTCTTTATTTGTACACTATAATATTTTAATATGACGGCTATCTCAAAAACACCTATCATAACAGCATAATATACAAAAACATGAATATTAATACCACTCATGTCAGAAAAAAAATACTGCCTCGTTAAGTATATACATCCACCCCTATGAAAATTGATATGTTATCTTTTTCAATTTTAAAAGATGATTTTGCAAAAGACGCCCCTATGCAATTTGTTCCAATGGCAGTTACGGATCAGCCCCCCCGCATCAAAACGCATTCTGTAAACAATAAAGTACAAAAAGGTAATAAGGCCGCTTCTTCCCTTTCTTTCCGTCACAGCGTTTCGTACCGCAGTCCCCCACTAATGGTCGTCCAGAAAACTGCTACAAGAATTATTTTATTTCTACCATGCGCGTGCTGGGTGTCCCAAGCAAGAATAGTACACGTAACTTAATCTTCTTTTTTTTAATATGATACCATCGTCAATGTCTATTTTGATAAATATCACAATAAATATAAATATGTACCTCTGTAATAGCAATTAACGGTTGGCACATAAAAATACGCAGTTTGCGGGTTGCTTTATTACTCAAGAAATATATGTTCAATCTATAAGAGTAATTTAAAAAAATGTATTAGGTTTCAAAGGACAATAATTATCAAAGTGTAATCTTTTTACATCGATATGAAATGTGGGCCGGAATTTAGGTAAAACCACAGAGCAGGTAATTACTAGAGATGCACTAACACACAAGAGGAAGAAACCATAATAAGTGGGGTGAGGGGCGAGCTTAGGCTGTTTACTGTCATTTGATTTGCGAATGAATACTTCCCGATAGTCTCTAGGCAATTCGCATTGCAATACAAATATTTAATATTTACTCTTCGATAAGCAAATCTGCTAATGATCAAGTCGTCATTTTTACAATTATGCGGAATTTATGAAAAACCTATTTTTTCACGAAACCGTGGTAACAGATCACAAACAGCCAAATACATGAAAAAAAGGTTCGACTTATTTCCCAATAACAAATGTTTTGTTGGAGTATTTAGTTCGACCCTTTTTGCATATGTTTTTAATTTGCTTACCGTAGTCAAAATCAAGTTAAAGAAACGCGAACGGTTGCCATTTCGAATCGCTAAAACTGATAATGTACTATATGATAGAATTAGTAAACCACGCTTATCTGTGAATTGTAAAGAAATAGTTTTGATTTTTTCCTTTACCACTTCTATTTTTACAATGTTTCAATACACGGGAAACCATAATTATTGTTTTATTACTCAAAATTTTCCAATGATAGCTCGCCGCCAGTCAATACACGAATGATGACGTCATATATTTGAGAAATGCAGGAACCCGCCTGATGCCAAATTTAGGTTGCCAAATGGTTGACCGCAGCCATCGAAATGGTAGGTAAATTTTGTTATTTTGGTCTATTCATTCGGACGTCAGTGAATAAAACGTAGAATTTTTTTTCATTGGTTTTAAAACTGCACCTATTTCAGATATTTTAAGATATATTTCATGGAATTTAAGGATTTCCGGTTAAGGATTTTTGTTTTTTGAAACCTCATATATTTTCATAACTACCCATATATAGAATGTACAGATAAATCATTTGTTGTATTGCTTGAGTTATCAATCTGCAAAGTGATGTTAAGGGTCACTTTTCAGCGCTGGCCCTTAACGAATGGGGATGAAATAGAACTTAACACACTAATTATTAATTTCAGGATACTTCAATGCATCTTATATATTTAATAGTTATTATTAAACTATCGTTTTAGATTTTTTTACGGCTGTTATATTCCATAGATGCGATAATTTACAAACGGATGTTGTTGAAGTAACATGGCTATTTCTACGGTCAATGTGGGACGATCGATATTGAAGAGTACCTGGATGTTCAGATCTCTTCACTAAACATAGCTAAAGCCATATTAAGTTATTATATACATAGCAAGTTATTTAATCTTAATAGTAGTCTCTCACAGAGATATGTTATGAGAATTTTACATTCTGACAAACCACAATTTTTCTCAATACGTATTTAAGCATATAAAAAAGAGTGCCCCGTTGTTTGTTTATTTTTCAACAAATATACAGTTTTATTCCGAGCTTGAAGAAAATTTTGCACACTTGACCTTAAAATCAAGAGGGAGGTCACTGTCTATACGAAATTTCGAAAAACCACCTTCAATTCTTGATAAAATTTTGAGCACTTTACGTTCAACTAAGAGGAAAACTATTGGTAGGAGTAGGGGTAGGGGTAACACATCACAACTTTAAAAATTCATTCCCAACCATTCATAACCCCGGATAACGTTGGGTACTTCAACTAGATATTTAATTTTAATTCTTTACTTGAAATTACTTACCTCTGGAATCTCAGCCAAAGAGATTACATCTCTCCCATAAAGGTCGTCTATTAATCTACATTATTTTGTGTGATTTATGATTTCTTAACTTGTTTTCTCTCTGCACAAAGTAATAAATAACAAATATAAAAAAGTGCTTCAAATTGTTTATTATAATATCTGTATTGACAATTAGTTTGCCCATGAATATTTTAATTTCTTTCATGATTAAAAGTTTTTTTTTATTATTATTTTTTTTATATTGAACAATATTTATAGAGCAAAGTCAACCAAATTAAGTAAAAAATAAAAATTTCCGTACCGATCCAAAAGCAGAACTCAAACAGTGTCAAACTTCCGAATGTAATGGTGCCAACATAACACTGTTTTGATGAGATAATTTTTTAATCAATTTAGATAACGGTTTATAAATTCTACGAATAATTAATTACATGTAATAAAACTAGTATTTTCTGAATCAGCGTTTGCTGATATATATGAATATACATTTGTAAGCCGTAATAGTTTCCACTGGAGTTCCTTATTCTCTAGCTGCACATATACAGGTTACTAATTTACCAGGCTAAGTTTATTGTTAGAATATTTATCGACCAACGGACTGCTCGTGTTTCGCAGAAATAACAACTTCTACTATGACAATCTTGAATCGCATATTTATTATACTCATAACTACATAATATGTTACTAAAATGATTTGATTTTTATCCTTAACCATAATAATTTTGTATTTCTTTAGCACCTTGAACACCGATTTTTTTTCCCATATCTTTTTTACATTTCATCTTTTCTTGGCACGCCGTGTCTGTTCCAGTTGTACGAGACTAAAGCTACGTCCCTTGTTGCCACATCTGCAAATAATACATCAGATTTCAGTGTGCACCTCGGATTAGAGTACAAAGGATATCGCGCAACTAAGTACACATGCACTACACACTGCAATACGAAATTTCTTCCGATTCGTTTCTCGTATGAAATGGAATGGTTGGGAGACAAAAGTAGGCTGGTAGAGCTTCCAATCTTCAACCTCTTATGTTGTTTTCTTCCGTATACCTGAAATATGATGGAACTATACTGTAATGATTTAATTAAGACAAATCATAATTTTTTTCCACATTTTATTGTCACAATTTTTTGTTTTGTTTCATTACTGGGCGTTATTGACATTAAATTTTCAATTACTTTATCCACCTCACTTGACGATGTCTGTTCTGAGAGAGGTAATAATAATGGTAAGTGTTTAAAACAAAATTGTTGTACTTCATTAACGTTTTAAAAAAAAAAAAAATTCATTAACACATGCTTAAAAAATAGACGAAATAAACATAAAAATACACAGAAAAAAGTTTGTAAATCACATAAGAAAATACATAAAAATTACTACTGCTGTATTGTGGTGTTGTATGAAAACGCACTTGTAAATGAAATGTATATTTATTGACCATTCGGGTTGACCCTGGTTTTACAAGTGACTCAGCAGAGGTTATGTCTCATAGACACACTTAGGAGTAGTCCATAGAGTTATATTAGTATATAATACCTACAACTACGTAATTGTTTTGAGAAATACGTCAGCACCCAGAAATACGCACTTTCTGTGCAGAGGCATCTGGACCAGGTAGTCTATAAAAAAATAATTCAATCAATGAAGAGGAAGTGAAGCATGGAAGGAAGAGAAAGAATGAAAGTAGACTGAATGCCTTGGAAACAAGATCTCTGAGACATATAATAATAATAATAATTGGATGATTTGTATAGGGCCGTTTTTGTGGTATATATGTGGTAGAATATTGTACGACCGTGTTAAAAATAAGTAGATCCGGAAGTAATGCAAGGCTGATAGTAGCATAATAGTTAAGGTACGCTTAGGAGGTTTGGGCATGTATAGCGGATGAACAAAGAAAGGAGTGTAAGGCGAACATATGACGCGCGAGTTAATGGTAGAAGAAGTCGGGGCCACCCCTGGAAGACATGGCACAATCAAGTAAATCCAAAGCTTCAATCGGATCACGTTAAGACCCTTAATAGTAGAAGAGTATGTGTGAGACAATATATGAATGTGAATAAAGCGAGGAGTGTATGCCGAGACAGAGTTGTGTAGCGGTCTATCCTCTTTTCCTACTCCTGCCGGGAAACGGCTAGATGGGTAGTTAGTGAAGAAATTAATAGATTTTATTTTTAATTCCATAACTCTCAAGATTGCAACTGTTCTTAGTCAACGAAATTCATGGCCTTCGGCACTACGGGGAATAATTCTGCCTTAGGTGGTACAATCGTATCAAATCATATCAATTACTTT
Source organism: Halesus radiatus (assembly GCA_022606495.2). NCBI lineage: Eukaryota > Metazoa > Arthropoda > Insecta > Trichoptera > Limnephilidae > Halesus > Halesus radiatus. Next base: position 21,490 of record JAHDVE020004487.1, read on the forward strand.
CAAACGTTATTCGTGGAAGATATGGAGCTATGAAACCAACAAAATTACCCATTCTCGGTAAAGTCAAACCAGAATGTAATCAATTTATTGGAATAACTTATTGAAGCTTATCAACCTCATTGTAATATTTAATCTTTTAGGAAGATAATATTAACAAATCTCAAATGAAACGTGAAAGAAATAAAAATACAAAAAAATAAAAATGTATCAGTCGCATCTGGGAATCGAATACAAGACCTCTGTCTTACCGAGACAACCGCTCTGACAATTGAGCTAACCAGTTTATTTTACGTCAATTTTATCGATATCAAAATCTAAGACTAACCAATATATTTTTAATATATCATCAATATATCCGAGACACTATCTAGATTGCAAATAAATTCGGTATGGAAATTTAATGACGTAAATATTAGTGAATCTTAAATTTGAAGTATCATATAGATAAAATTGACTTAAAATAAACAGGTCTCATTAGCTCTGTGGTTAGAGCGGTTGTCCTGGTAAAACAGATGTCCTGGGTTCGATTCTCAGACGTGACGTTCTTTTCTGTATTTTTTTATGTTTCATGTTTTATTTGATATTATTTTTTAATATTGTCTTCTTAAATGATCAGAATGTATGTTGGAACTGATGGGTACACTATACAACGTAACAATGTTCATTACTCGAGATCTCAATAGATGTCTGAAGGTATTTGTCGGGCTTCCTCGATTGACCTTGTTTTGTGCGAAGAACTATGAAATATCCAATATTTTGTTAAAAAAATACCATGCTGTTAATTTATTCATCAAAAAATTATCTTGAAACCCGAATACCTCACGAAACCGGGAAGTAATTACTAGTTGTTAAATATTTGTAATTCAGATAAAATAAATTTAACAATATTTCAGTGATGGCAAAAACGAAAAAGAAGACTCCTTCATCAACCCATCTTCATTTTCGTTTCATCGTCTAATTTCACCGGGTCATCAGTGTGGCGATATCAGTCACCTACAATTTAGAAGCCGGGTACTGCCGTCCGTCTTTCCTCTCGTTTCTTTGTCTAAAAAAACCCTTCTCACAGTATCCCCAAAGATGACAAGGGTCCTGAGGAAAATTATTTTCTTCAGTGTCTCCTGTGAAGAATTAATGTAAAAAACAGTTGCAACACCAACCCATGTGTTATGGCACTCTATGGAGGGTCCCTTACCTGGTGTCGCCACATTTTGGTTGCCGACACCAGGATAGACGCATGCCGGCCAGTTAAATGTATAGCGGTGTTTGATGATTTACTCATTAGGACACCATGGTGGCGCAACTGGTGGTGCCACACTGGTTTCCCAGTAAAATAGGCCCCCAGTACTCATTCCTTTTGATGTTATTGAATCAAACAACGTGACATTTTTACCACCCACAAGCCGAACACACGAACACGAGCTAATATTAAATGAGTTCCCTCACCTTTGTCACCTGACCCGGCTTTTATCTTTCTCTGTTATTTACAGCGAGTTATATGATAATATCCATAGAATAAAGAAGAACACTAGAAATGACTTCCATGAAAATTTGAATGGAAACCGACGAAGCCTCTAACTTAGTACATTTTGGTTCTAGCCTCGAGAGAGCCAAATGAAAATTCAATTAAATTCTATAGATTTTATTTATAAATATACAAATTTTGCAATTTAAAATGTTCCAAAATAAATTGTATTAACATGCATACGCATTAATCAGCAAGATTTAACATGGCATATAAAATAAATTAAGAAGTAGGTACATTTTATACTAGCAGCAACAAAGCTTGCCGTTTAAATGCAGCTTCATTGATACTAAATATGTAAATATCCGAAATGATGTAATAATATACTTATTCGTACTCTTACGACTCGTAGATAGTTCATTCCGAGCACACCCAAGAGGAAGTCCGTAGGATAGAGCCACGGGTCTCAGAAATGTCTTCTGAACTCTCTCCGACACGAGAGAATATTTTTCCTGATGTTGTCTCCAAATTACCGAGTCACTCTCAAGTCTACTCCTTAATAAGGAATTGAATTAAATTATAAGAACCCGGGTATCTGTAAAATTCCTTGCAGTGCGTAGAACAAAGCTCAGCAATCTTAATGAAGTGATACAAGCCATCTCGATATGAGCATGAAATGTCAGCCTACTATCAAAAATGATCGAAAAATCCTTTATACTGGAGCCACATTTTAAACGTCGGGCTTCTATTGTATATCGGTAACACCAGATATGACACACCCCAGTGACACAATTAAACATTTAATCATATGGAACACAATCTTATTCCCTTTACTCCAGTCGACAATATTACTGATTAGAGTCTATTACAGTCTTCTGAAGTTAATATTTCAAGTACAGTTTTAGGTTATCAGCGAAGTGACGATACCTAGAATATCTTCTGAAATATCGTTAATGAAAATGGAAAAGAGGAGTGGGCCTAAATTAGATTCTTGGGGTACTCCTGAACGTACAAAAAATAGAAGATATTTGAATACTCCATGTAACCAAAATGTTTCCTGTCTACAAGATATCTAGTATAAAAAATTGAGTATCCATATAAAGAATCCTATTATAGCCGGTTTATTGACTAAGACATCGTGATTGCTAGTGGCCTTTGAAAAGTCCCGATTTAACAATCTATTTGGTGTCTCTTATCAAAAGATTTTGATACGTAATCATTAAATACCGATAGGTTGGATTCTGTTGATTGACTTTTTCTCAATCCATGCTGTTCCGATATTAAGAACGGCTCCACTTATGGTAGTGTGTATTAGCCGGTGCAAAATATATTTAAACTGGTTTTAAAATTTCCACAGAAGTCTTAGCACCGGTTTTTTTTTAAATCTGACAAATTTGAGATATTTTCCAGGAATTAGGAAATACACTAGTTGCCATGGAAAGGTAAAATGAGAAACTTAGTGGCGGTTTTAAAAAACTCGACCTAACCTTAGATGATGAATACGTGCCAAGTAAATGTATATTTTTCATTTTTTAATATAAAATTTTTAATCAGATTCATCAATTTGACCAATGTCGATGTTCTGGGCTCTTTTTATATTCAACATGGCAGCAGTATTAGGAAGTAGTAATGGAGGAAAATACAGCGCTCCACCTTTCATACACTGCCTGCATTGTAAATTGCCATTACATTTGATCGAAATGGTATGATGATGAAATAATTTTTTGTTAGGAATTTGAGGCCCGAATGGCCAGAATTTGGATCACAAATCACGCCCACTTCGGATTTCTTGTGTTCTTCTTTATTCTATGATCATATCCGTACACACAATATATTATCACTGTTGTAAGTACTGCGTCTGATTGCCAATATTTTCTTTCAAGGAACTGTACTGAGATATAAATACAGGGTGCAGCAGTATAATTTCCTTTTTTTAAATGCGCCCCATTCTGTCGGTTGATATTGTATCGGAGCGCTAGTGGTCTCGATCGAGAGGCAAAACAGTAAATTTTTATTCCGATACATTTTAGTTACCATCATGCGTTGGAACACTGAAGAGCGTGTGTTTGCCGTTGAGGCCTACTTTTCGAACGGATGTTCTGTGGTCGCAACCCAGCGCGCCTTTCGAAATCGCTTTCAATCCCGGACCGGAAATCAATTGATATTTATATTGGGTCACTACGTTCAGACAAACTACAAGTGCGACAAGACGAAGAACTGGAGTCCCTCGTCCCATTAGATCACCTAAGAACATTTAGGCAGTGAGAGCTTCAATGTTGCGATCACCACGGCGTTCTGCGCGCAAACGTGCGGTTAAGTACAGTGAATTTAGACCGGTATGTAAACATGTTACAGGATTTTTTTTCTCACGGATAGATGAGTTGGACTTAGGGAACATTTGGTTCCAACAAGACGGTGCAACGGAACACACTGCAAAAGCATATCAATGGCTGTTTTGAGGGAACACTTCCCAGAGCGCCACATCTAAATCAGGGGCAATTTGGAGTGGCCGGCCCACTCTCCCGATTTGTCCCCTTGTAATTTTTATCTATGGAATTTTTTGACATCGCATGTTTATGTGAACCGTCCAAGGACCCTAAAAGATTTGAAAACCAACATCCAGGAAGAAATTGCCAGGATAACGCCTGATATGCTGGTAAGAGTCATGACAAATGCCAGAAATCGGTGTACTCAGTGTATGGAGAATGGGGGGACGTCACGTACCTGATTTGATCTTCTAAAACTAAGTAAAACAACACTTTACGTATGTGTCTATATTATAAAAAACAAATAAAATATTTCTGATTCATATAATGGGTTTTATTAAGTTTTGAAAAAAGGAAGTTATGCTGCCGCACCCTGTACAATAAATAACCTAATGCCTATCTCTCAAATAACAAGATTCTGTTGTCAACAACCTGTTATTTGGCGTTCTTAGAGTAATAAAAATCAACAAAATATATAGTATATGATACCTGTAAGAGTTTTACGGTTTACCATGATTACTACTACTTTACTACTTCAGGAATACCTTAGGTGTACCGATGTTTCTGTGTAGATTGTGCTGAAACTAGAAACTGCTGCCTCAACGATTCGAGGAGTATAAAAATGACAACACGTCTTTTTGACGAAGCGTATGCTTATTTTTTTTTTCAGAGTTACTCTCAAGACCTATGACATCTTTGGGGATGCTGTGTGGATGGTCTTTTAAATACAGGAAGGAGTAAACCTGGGTCTTGAAGAAACCAATACTGTAGGAGGGAAGAAACACAGATGCCGGAATATCATGAGGGGTTGAACACAAGAACGAGTCGAACAAGCGACTCGTTCTCTTGTGACTAATGTCAACCATGTACAAATGTTGGTCGCGCGTTCGGCGTTTTTCCCGACTCTGCAGCGGTATCGAAGGGATCAATTATGCTCGTTCCTTAGAGCATCCTCCATTAAAATACCGGTAGAATTAGGACAGCACTCCCACCGTCTGTGCTCCAAAGAATGCAATGCGTTTGTCAAGAAGGGCGAATCTATCAAACGGACCGCCCGTTTCTGCATAGAGTCAAGGATTTTTTCAGATATTTTGGGGCTCCGACCAGAGATGACTGCGAAATTCTACAGTGGGGCGCACTTGCAATTTGTACAGGGTCAGCAGTTGTGTACTATTAAAGTATCTGCGGGTTCTCTACAGTCCGCGTATTGACTAACTTACCATATATGGGGGGCGATGACGTTTTTATATCGTACGATGTATAAATTGTTCCACCACTGCAAATGCGCAAATTTCATTGCTTCAGCAGTCTGGGTAATTTGTGCTGTTGCGTGTGTAGTGTATGTAATTCATTGATCCCCACAGATGCTGGTGATATAGCAGAACTGCAGTCGTCCAATTCACGTAGGCTTTAAGGTCACGTGTTACGATCGTTACAGATAGTGGCATTAAGCCTCGAGAACCTCAAGGACACCTTTAAAATTAAGATAATAACTATCTACTTCAGTTATGGCTGATGATGCGGTGCTGATTGCTAATAGTATGGAAGATCGACAGTCCCTCGTATCTAGGATGAACGAGGTATTTATGAAGAATGAGCTAATGATGAATGTAAGTAAGTCCAAAGTCATGGTGTTCGAAAGAGAGAGTACGAAAACATTGTGCAATATAGTTGTGAATGATGAATACTTGGAGCATGTTAGGAATTTGCAGGATGGAAAGAGGATGGCACAAAAATATAAGTCGTCACTCACCACCGTCTTCCACTGCACTTTACACGTCACGTTTCTCAATAATAATATCAGTTCTTTTACTTGATACTTGCACTTTGAATAGAGTTTATGGGACCGGCGATGTTTCTCATAGGAGGTTATTATTTGCATTAAAAATTTGTTGAGATACACTTGCAGTTCTTCGTGACAACACTTTTGTAGGTAATTGTGCCAATAATTATGAGAATAATTAAGGTAAGGGAGGAAAAGAAAGGAAAGGAATATTCTCTAACAGAGCAGGTCGATGAGTTTGTGTATTTGGAAAGTATGTTTACGAGAATGAATGCAGGAAACTTCATTAAAGGAGGAATGAACGCGGTTGGCGCTAACAAAAAGTTGTCCAATGAAGCGAAGCTAACGTTTACAATGGAGTGCTGATACCAACCTAGATGTATGGCAGTGAGGCATGGAACTGGCTGAGGAAGGATGAGAGTAGACTGAATACTGTAGAAATGACATCTGAGACGAATGTGTGGTAAAACCATGTATGATCGTGTGAAAATGGTGAGATACTTAAAGAATGCAAGGCTAATCTAAGCGTAATGAGTAATATTAAGAAAGGGACCCTTAGATGGTTTGGGCATGCAGAGCAAATAAAAGAAAAAAGGAGTGTGAGGAAAATATTTGACGCGAATGTGAATGGAAGAAGATGCCGGGGACGTCCGAGGAAAACATGGTACGATCAAGTGAATCAAATACTTGAGTCGGGCTATGTCAGAAGTCGGAATAACAGCAGAGAATGTATAAGATGTTGTATGAATGTGAATAAAGCAAGAAGTGTATGCCAGGATCGAGTTGTTTGGAGGTCTGTCCTCTCTTCCTACCATGCGGAAAAACGGCGTGATGGTTAGTTAGTTAGCTAGTTATGTATGTATCGGTAGATCGAAACACGAAAACAACATAAAATAAACGATTAGTCGAATATACTAATGGTTTTCACTCACCGTGAAAATGGTTCATTATTGAGTGGAAATTTTTCAAGAAAAAATATGGTATTTTTAACCAAAATTTTATGCATTATTCAGAATGTTCGCCATTTGAAAATATATACATTTAAGTCAATTTGCAGAATCTTGCCATTTTATTTCCTCATATTCATGAACCACTCGGGTAGAAAACCTACCACGTTTGGTGAGCTTGAATATTGAGTGATGATATCAAGTACAGATGATTTTATGTTCTCGAACCTGAGAAAGTCATACTCTGGACTGATCAATAAACAAGTCTCACAACCGTTCGTTTCAGAGTGATTCTTAGAGTCTAGGGTCATACATATAATTCGCGTAAAGGTTATGGACCTCGGCAGCACTGAATAAGGATAAGATCTTTTAAATATTTTTCTCCTCAACAGTTTCCTTTTTGCAAATTCACTACTAAGGTTTAGATAAAATTCCCCACAATCACATATTGTTAACACAAATACCGTGTTCCGGTTTCTAATAGAAACGGAAATCGTTTTATCCCTATATGTAAAAATAAATCTTTATCTGTGTGTCCTCGATTTTCTCGAGAATTACTTGACCAGTTTCGATCAAAGAGTAGTTTGAATGATTACCAATATGCAAAAAATTTGTTAAAAAAACACTGAACCCGCCATGTTATATTGAGGTTAGCCCATAGATATACCACTCTGTTTAGCCACAGATTGCATATTCAAAAGAAGAAGGTTTGTTTGGGTAGAATATTCTCAAAATGTAAAACACAAGTAGGTACCTACTTAAGAACATTATTATTTAGATGTATTTTGAAAAAATAATTAATGGAATGAAATAAATATTTCAAATTTTTATTTTACTTTATTTAGATATAGTAATAGTCGTTAAAAGGCATAAGACAAATTTTAAACTGAACTCGACCAGATTTTATTTTATTTTTTAACGACACGACGACATGACGATTTTTCAAAGCAGTCGATTCTGAAATGACGATATTAATCAAATAAACACAATATTTCTCGAATTTTATCGATTTCCTTGTTGTATTATCGAATTCAAATCGTAAAGTTCTAAATAAATCCATTAAATACGCCTTAAGAATCTGGGAGAATTGCAGAATACCAAAGCTTAAACGATGAATTGTTGTAATAACCATTTGAATAATGACACGTGCTCATTATACTGTCAAATACTTGACTGTCTAGACCGATTTATCAAGGTGCTGCTGCATGTTCTCGGCTCTAAGGACAGTCGAGCAGAGATTACCCAGTTTATATAGCAAACCGAGCAATTTGCCATGTAAGCAAGCATCACAGGCAATTTACGAATCAGAAATACAATGCAGAGATTTTGGTTCTAAATCAAAATTATAGTATTTTACAGTACTTGAAAACAATAAAAGGTTTCCTGTGTCTATCCTACTATTTCTTTTATTGGGAGAATATAAATCATACATGATATATTTCAAAATTGTTCTTGGTGTTTCTATTATTCAATTTACTCATAACGAAAATAATGCGTTTTCTTATATTTTTTTTTAATTTTTGAAATTATGTTTTTTTACGAAATTGTAAATTCAGGTATTCAAAAATTTTTTTTTTTAAAATAAATATAAAAACGTAGGTTCATATAACAGAGATCTTTTAAAATATGGAAAACGGCGTTGAATAGGGCGATCTTATTTTTTCATCGTTTTAGAAGACGCAAAGTAAGAATTCAATTATGCTCTCGGATTGTCGTAAATTATTATTATGTACACAAGTCAAACAATTCATACCTGTCTATGCCAATTATTTTGATTTTGACAAAAACCTGACTTACTTTCGGTCAACTGCTACTTGGTGGACGGTGGGTATATATTTGTTTTCAGTTTATTAACAGCATCTTCCGCTTACTGTGGTGGTAGTAAGACATTTTTTTTTAATTTCGCCAGGTTATTCGTAAAAAGGGAATATTTGTCTTTCTTTTAAATTTAAATAAAACAAATTTTTTGATGATAGAGTAGATTTTTAAGATGAGTTTTATCTGTAAGTTGGGTAATACGAATTCATTATTTACAAGAATAAAAATACGAGACGTAGTGAGGAATCAATGTAAAATCTTACGGCATTTTAAATTTTTTATTTGAACACAGTAAAACTTGTTTACAATGTACCCGATTATAACGAGATCACGGCTATAAAGATACAAAAAACCTGTTCATTTATTTTACCTGCATTTTACCTTGGAATCGCTCACAGTTATAACGAGTATTTTAAACATACTAATCTGTTGATAATAATAAATCGATTCCATGCAATAAATTACATAAATCCAATCCTCAAGTACTGCACTGATTACTTTTAAAGTCTGGGAATTGGTCGCTAAATAAATGAAGCCGCAACTTTAATGACACTTTAAAAGTACCTTTCTGCCAATTCACAAAGTAACATCGCATTCGATAGGGCAATGAAATGAAATGCTCTCTTAGGATGTGTTATCGTTAGCGGGCGGCCATTGGCACTCGATAATTTTCAATCGGCTTTTATTTTTCAGTGCTGTGAATCCAGGAGGACTTCCGGTTGAATAGTTCCCGGCGTTTCCCGCCAAATATTGTGTTTCCTCTCGTGCGAGGGTGGCGGGGAATCCTCCACATTGTTAATGTTGGTAAATCGTGAAATGATATTTTTTATTTGCGATTCGTGCACCGTGTTTGCAATATTCCCTACGTGTTTTTTTGTACATAGTGTAAAATTATTTTCAATAATTGTTCTCGCGGCAGGATGTCGGGCGCTGTTGAAATATATGTTTTTGGCAAATGTAAAGATATGTATTGTATTTTTGCCTGATTACGCATTATTAATCAATGTTACTTTATTATTATATTATTCCGTACAATAGACACAACTGCCTGGACAACTGCCGAGAATCAGTGAGACTGTGGCATCCTAAATTATTATGAAGTTTTAAGGCTGCATGATGTGGGGATGGGAATTAGATGAGAGAAGAGGGAGGTTGAAAATCACTTTACGAGGTTAAAATAATTTTAAGCGACATTTTCATTCTGATTGGTAGTGCTTTACCTGGACGATGGTGAGTGTGTCTCCTAGTTTGGAACGTGTTATAGTACTTTGAACTCCTACCACATTTATCATGCATTTGTGGATATGATTTTGTTTAATTTGACTTTTACTTGGGGAATTCAGGCAGTGAGACTATATCAAACACAATAAGGCAATAAGGTGAATAAGGTGAATAGATCGATTGCTGGCAATAAAAAATGACCGAAGCTGGAAAACGGTAGGGAGTGAATATTTTGTTCGCTTACACAAAACGACAGGATATAGAAATGATGTATTTAGGTATGTTAAAAAAAAACATCTTTTCGGAAACTAATTACATATGTTTTCATATGTAGCGGTAACTCGGTGATGTGACATTATAATACGCTGCCCTGAAGAAGCTACGGTATTGGCGAAACCGGTCGGCAAACGTATATTACATATAAAAGTGATGTAAACAAAGTTATTGTTTTATTTTTTAAATTAAATACATATGGTTTTTCCCAATCGGTGTTACTTTAATAATTCGTTACCTAGGTAGGTACATAAATAAACTATATAATATACATGTTATTAGTAGTATTAAATTATGTAATATGAAATGTTAACTATATTATTACAATGTATGTACCGATATATTACGTTAGTAAAAAAAATACGACAAAAAGATTTATCGAAGGAAGCAATATATGCATATAATATAATATATATTTACATTCCCGAAGAAGGTTGAGTCCAACCGAAACCGATCAAATTCAGAAATAAATGTAAATAAAATAAATTCGCTTAAAACTAAAACATTTTTCATTTATAAAAAATAGATGCTACCAAATAAATTGCCGTAGAAAAAAATTGTAAACTCGTATACACATACAAATAAGAGAATTCCGGGCGGTGTTTGTTTATTTATTTTGTGTACAAATCTACAGTGTTGTTTCGAACTTGATGAAATTTTGCACACTTGCCCTTCAAAACAATCACTGTCTACATGAAATTTCGAAAAACCACCCGCATCCCCCTTTCCCACTCTTTAAAGCAGAATTTTATTACTTCTTGATGAAATTTCGCACACTTGACTTTCAAAATAAGATAAAAAGTACAGAGTAGTGGTGGGGGTAACACATCACAACCTCAAAACCTTACTCAACACTATTCGTAGTTTGATAAAGAATAATCCCCAGCAACAGTTTTCAACAAACTGCTTTTCATAATAAAAAGAAATTAAACAATTACAATACATATTTTATAACTTGATTTTGAACCCTTGACGTCTAAACATAGAGTAATTCTGATAATATAAGTGTGTGTATATGTGTTATGAACCTTGATCAAACGTTAATTTAAAATCCCCCCTTTAACTTGAACCAAAATTCGCAGCTTTCTATACATTTTCCAATTATCTTTTATCGTCCCCACCCCCGAGTATCTCAAATGGAATATTCGTATTTCCCATTCTTTAATTTTGCAAACGCACGCTAAGACGCAGATCATTATGACCCAAAAAATGAAAGAAAGTCAAACAAAGTCTGAACGAATTATCATATTAAGATCAAAAGGGAAATCGTCAAAATTAAACAAGAAAGCTTAAACATTATATTATAATTTTGTGGAGTTTTCTGTCTGATTGTTTGCACACCCCGTCCTTAGAACGTGAAAAAACTCCGTCTCGGTAATTGAAAAGTGGAATATTCATAATATGTCATTCCTAATGTATTTCTGTGGTACTTTATATGGGGAAAGAGAACATCTGTCAAAACGGCGTATAAAAAAGACATTCACATAATAAGATTGATGTGATATTCATCCTTTGTGGGGGATTTTATCCCGTTTATTAAATAATGGAACGTCAACCGGATCAAGCCCGGATTTCTATGAATGATTTTCGTAATGGTTAATGGTAGCTACATCTGATTAATGCGGAAATATATATTCTAAAATACGCAGTGAAATTAATTACATTTTTTAAGGCGCCTTAGAGCAATGCTTTTATTCCTTTTGTATGCGGTTTAGAGATGAGGTAACGAGGAATCTGATATTATTTTTGAGGATGACGTGTGGATGGTCCTTTTAGAAGATTATGGAGTGATTCTTGGTCTTGAAGAGATTCATGTTGTAAGGCAGAGAAAACACGACAAAAAATCAATATAGAGTTATGCTGTAGTGCATTATAAAAAAAAAAAAATGAATGCGCTCATTAAGTAGGTAAGTAATTAATCGAAAATGCTAATAAAAATTATTATAAAACATTGAGTCATTAATTTTTATTACAAATTAAAAAAGAAATTAATTTTCTTTTTAATATTAATATGAAAATAAAATCAAGAGATAAAAGATAAGATTTAAAAAATATATGATTATTTATTAAATTTAAATTCACTATTAACGCTTTTTCTGATTTCTAAAATTTCAAATTTGTTTAATTGTACACCGGTTGTATTTGTATGTAAATTTTGTAAACCTTTATTTATATCAAAAGAATGATTGGTTTCTAAAATATGATTGGCAAATTCAGAATTGTTGTTATTAGTATATATAATTTATGAGGATGTCGGGCACATTTTCCCCCGATGATTCATCAATTGGGAGTATATTAGTGTTGCTATTTTCTAAGAATACCTTCTATTATATTCTGTTTAAAACGGACACAGCATTCCGATCTGTTATGGGTTGATAGACTGATTGCGAACAAGACAGGAATTAGATGACTTTACCGTTTTAGCAGCAGGGAAGATATCTAGGAGCTCCAGAAAAGGGTGGCTTCCAAAAGGGTTGCATTCTAGGGTGTCCGGATAATTCAATATATGTATGAATCGGCACACTTTTTTGAAGTGATCACGGCCATTAAAAGTTAAAAAAACTAACCCAATAACCTAATCTAACCTAACCTAATTATTTTTTTGTACTTTTATTGACTCGTACGTGTGTTTAATTGTCTTGGAACTACATTCTAGGGTGGGATATGAGATCCATGTACGCGTACATTTGGTTAATTTGAAAATAATTTCATTGTATTTAAGTGATTAAGTTAAATATAAGACAATTTGGTTTTTCTTCAGCGGAAAATGAAAACCATTGTCGTGTATTTATCTGCAGTATAATGCAGACATTTGTGGTTGCTTTGGGGGTAATAACTATAACTAACTTTTTGTAGCGTTATTTACGAACATTATGAAAAAGATGGGCCAGTAAATAAATTTGGCACACCCTCTTCAGATAACGCTACAAGGAAATAATTTATTTTATCTTTTTTCTTCTCTCAATATGAGCCATAAACTGCCGGTTATCAAACTGGAGTATAAACCGCGTTATGTCGCTTTCAGACGAAGTAAATAAATGCTCAATATAAACTATACCATAGGTACCGACATAAAGATGAAATTGATCATGTTTTGCCAAAATACCCCCGCATTCAGCTTTTTTAAGACTGATATATAAAAAAGAAAAATATGAAAATGATTTTTTAAGATTTAGAGATCATGCAAAAAATGCTACCATCCGGTAATGATACTGAAATATTACGAACTAGCTGTAATCATAACTAACTGAAGTGTACCCGACGTTGTTCGGGGTTAAGAATTGTTTGGAGTAATGTTTAGAGGTTGTGAATTCTAGTAAACTGGGTATAATTTTAAGATAGAAATAATATAATTGTTAAGAATCAATATTGTTACAACTGCCCCTATACAACCTTACCCCATTTCAACACATCATTCATTAAATATCCTTATCTTTTGTAAATATACTTCCTAAATACACAAATTCGTCCACTTGTTCCAAGTAGTCATAAGTTGTCAAAAAAAGTTTTTTTGTTGTTGTTGATAAAATTAAACTATAAACGTATTGTTTGGAACTTACATCGTAAAACAAAACAAAATAATATCGGGTGTTCAAACTTGTAGCAGTGAGGTCGAAATTTGAACCTTTTGCAACTGAAGTCGGATGTTCCATTTTTGTTCCCAGCATGTTTCTTTTTCTTTAACATAAATTTATCATTTTGCTCCCTCCAGTACCCTCGGAGATCTGGTTAATACACTATTTTGTTACTGTTAAAAAACTACATTTTACTGTTTTTAATTCGACCTCGTGACCCATTTCAGCGCTGAGATAATACGTAATGAAACAATAAAACTTTTTTTTTGCTTTGTTTTAATAAGTTTTTTTATTATAAACTATGCCGACTATTTTCGATACATTCGGAGGCCAGCCGTTCATATAGGCACATAAGCATAATGCCTTCCCTACCTTACTCAAATGAAAACATAAATAATATAAAAAATGTAAAAACTTATTGCAAGAAATCAATTTTATCTTTAGAAAAGCAGCGCTATGCGTGCCATACCGATTGCACCACTATAGTGTGGCAAAAGGCAGGAACTAAGTTTGTAAAATGACGTAAACATCATGTTCAAATGTTTTCAGTACCTAAATGTACTGAAAACCAGCTACACTCCGGGCTCCGGAATGTATAGTTGAGCAGTGACAATTGCTAAAATTATATAAAAATAAAATTATGTGGAATAACTTATTGACAAATATATGTTTTTATCATTATTATGTGTGCGCAATGCATGTCAAGGTATGACTCATTTGTGTTAGCGTATAACAAGCAGTGCTTTTCGGCAATGCTAGCAAGTGTAGCCATCAGTGCCATCTATTGGTAAAATTATTAAATATAACAACTTTATTAACAAAATTATCATAATACGAGGTTGGTTTTCTTTCAAAATATATATTACGGTTTGTGTTTATTGAGCGGAAAAAATATGGAAATTTGATATATCTAATAATAGTCTTCTAGTATGCATAAATAAAGCGATTATTTGGATATTTAATGTGAATTAATTCGCTGTTTTTCCTTCTGCCTAACTATTGCATACCCTGTATACTGCACCCCACTGGTTTCAGCATTAGAGAAATCTAAATATACCTACAGTACATTTTGTTTAAGAGGTTTGGATTATCTGTGTTTGTTCTTCCGGTATTTTATTGGAGATGCTTTGAAGAATTAGCGTCATATTAATCTTAGGGACGGATATACAAGCGATGATAACGTCAAACACCTGCTTAGCATTTGTTCACTGTTGATATTTCTGTGCTAAAAAGTTTGGAAATCTGTGAAAGCTGTGAAATTACTTCACGGCTTTCGTGTTTCCTACTTATCAGAAAAAGCTTCACTGCTTCAATCTCCATTATGTGGAATAAAAAATATTTCATGGAGTTATTTTAAAAAAATAATACTTAATACAAGATGACGGATTGAAAAAAAATTGTCGGAAAAAAATTCAATTATTTTTTTTTTTTACCGTGGAATTTTGTTTTTTTTGTCGTTCACTTCGCAACCGCCGTGTATAAGTATTTTCAAATTGCAATTTGGTTTCAATCCGCTTAAGGACACAATCTAACCCCTTATCGCCGCTCGAATGCCCGCGTTAGGGGGCTGCCCGTGCGGGGAGCACACCTCAAACTGCGTGTGGGAATGCGCCGCGACTGCTAAGGGTTTATAACCCATTCAATAGGCAGAGTGAGACGTGGCGAGTGCTGAGTGTTGATGCCACCGAGGATTATGCTCTCCGGGTAGCGGGAATCTTTGTAAAGGGGATAAATAGGGAATTCTCGGGTAAAATACTTCTTCACCGTTCTTGTCAATCATATTATTTAATTCATAAACATGCAAGTTCATAATATTATTAAATAAATAATTTTTAATATATTTGACATTAACTTTGAAAACTTTGAAAGCTATTCCTACCTACTTATTCATATTGATTTGATGAATTGGCTGAATACCTATTTTTATTAATTATATTTTTAGCTTCCTGTATTTAGTTGACTTTTATGGATTTTAATTTTAATTTCCATCGAGTAATTTCTCAAAAAGATGTATATTTTACTATGTGTAAGCCCTCTGATCGTCAAATAATAATAGAAAAATAAATAGATGTGTACTTTCAATGTTTAGGGTGGCCTTCTTCATAATTGACTCAGAAGTTACCGGTTCAAATAATGGCGCGGGGTATATCTTGTTTATTCACATTAGTAACAGAGCACCATTCTGAATTGACAAAAGTATAATAAATGACTGGTTAGTTTACTGACTTACAGCTTAGTACTTACTCATTACCTTCTCTCTGCATCTACTGTTCCACCTCCGAAAATGTGACAAAATCCCCCATATTGGGGTTGCCACAAGCCCACGTCTTCTGGGCAGTTGGAAATCTAGTGCAGAACCACATAAAAGCAACGTTAAAGAAAAAAATATTTTTTTCTTGCAAATCTCAAGCATTTTTGAAGTGCCAAAATCTGCAGCGCCTAGAAGAGAGGGGACATCCATCACAGTTAGAATTCTCATTTTCCACATCCTTAGCAAATATCGTCTGTCTAATAATAAATGACTTAGGATTGAGGTTTTTTTTTTTCAAAATTGGGAGCCGTCCAAATAAATTCACTCCGTATTATGCACATCACTTTAAGAGAAATATTTTTTGTTATGACAATAAACCTATAACAGAAATAAATAATGGTATGTACTATTTATTCAACCGATGTATGCGTTTGATTACCGAGCGCATTGAATTGAATGATTGACACTATAGACAGATTCTGTCGAATTTATTTACGAATTTACTGGTAAAATAAAAACGTCGTACTTCGATATCGAACCGTTGAAAAAGTTGATAGAATCAGTCGTCCATACTGTTTTATTTTTATACAAGGAAAACAAAAATATCAAACTAATAACTTTCACTTCAAGGATAGAAAAATGGACGATAAATTATTACCAACCTGCGTTGAATGATAATGTTTTTGTGAAATGAAATGTAAAAGCGGTATACAATTCAGTCCGAATTATCAAGCCAAACGCAAAAATCCGCTCGAATACATGTCAAACGAAATGTTATTTAAATTTACATCCCTTAGAAAAAGTCTCTCGCAACACAAAAAGAAAGGAACATTATAACAAACGCATCTCGTTTGAATGTTCGCACTTTTATTCGTAACGATAGAATTTCGGGATTTGTGTACGTACGAATAGGTTTACGGCTTATCTCAAATCACAGGAAATATTTTGTAATACTTTAAGCCGTCGGCGCGGAAATTCCCTTCCGCCGGGATAAAAAATATACCCACGCCCTCCCTCCCCCCGACCGCCTAAGTCCTTATATATTACATCACATGTAAAATAGCAGGAGCCCAGAAGATCGCGGCGGTGCGGTGCGGTGTGGTAACGCCATCGTCCCGCGGCGCTTGAGAAGGGTAAGAGCGGGTGGCGCTGAAAAAAGAAGAAATCAAATTACTGAGACTCTGCCAACCAGCCGAATGTAACAGGAGCACAGATTGCCCAATCTTGTTTTCGTTCTTGCCATCAGGACCGCCTCCCCCCTGAACTTCTGCGCTCCTGTGCGGTTAACCTGAGAATACCATCTCCCCACTCCTTTCGTGCAAGGGCCGAGATTTATGTCGGTAATTCACTGCTTCAAAATACCATTGTTTGTATTAGGAAAACTTGAATGCATAGTTTTTCAAACACCAATTTTATTCCGGAATAAATTTGAATAATGTGATACGGATGATTTTTTTTTGCAATAGATACCAACACTTTTCCTGATCTAGGTAGTTTTTTTTCTTTCGTGTCTTTTTGTAATTTATTACACATGGCTTCAGAAGGTTAAGTCTATAATATTTATCCCTGTCAACAAGAATGCTTATTTAGAAGTTATTGTGGGAAAGGAGTAAATAATTTAACAATAATTCAACGGTAGGCCAGGGTCCATATTCCTATAATTCTCAAAACTCGAAAGAAAGAAAAATTGCATATCGTTTTAAAACTTTTGGACCAGTAGAGGTTGGATCAACACATAAATTAATATTAAGTAAAACAAACACTTTGATATAAACCACGGATTTATTGTATTTTTACACCAATCAGTTTCATTTAGATCAAGCTTCTCATGGCAAATATAATAACTAAGGAATAATACATAGTTATCGTACATATATATAGGTAGGTACAAAAAACAATAGAGTGAAACAGATATATTACAAAAAAGAGAGAAAAGAGAATAAAATATTAGAGGGAGATAGCAATTGAAAAATATTATATCTTTTATGATAGAGGCACACAAAAATAATGTTTTTACAAATAAATAGTTTATAGATTTCTTACATTCTAGTGCTTCCAAGTTATCTAATCTAATTCCCATACAGTTTTTATGTAAAAGCCTAGTTATTACTGAAAGTATGGTCTGGTGAGATTAAGTGGTATGCAAAATTAAAAAAAAAACCGTTACCATTTAAACAGCCTAAATGTCCTTTAACTTAAAAATTGTTTTTATTTAATATTATGTCAAACCACAAAGTGATTCTTAATGAAAATACTGTATAAATAATTAAAATCTTGTTTTACGTTTGCTACCCCATATAATAAAATAAAACATAAAGGAATCGTAAGAACACAAAACATCCCTTATCTGTTCACTGCTAATAAACAAATTGTATTATAAATAAATCCTAAAACACACCATTTAAAAATAACATAGCACGATCAAGGGAATAAAATATTTAAAACAGATCATGTTGATAATGGTAATTTGGAATAATAGAAGATGTATGAATGTTAATGAAGCATTGTATGCCAGCAAAGAGTTGTCTGAATCTCAGGTTTACTCCTTTCTATCCACCAAAAAAAAGACCATCCACACAGCATCTCCAAAGATGACGTTGGCCTTGAGGGAAATTGTTTCCCTCGAGGCCTCCTCATTATTCTTGCCTCTGTGGATAAATGGATTCACCATTATTTATATAGTCATGATAAATAAAATGTAAAGATTTTGACATTGATCCAATTTACAAGCCTTTGTTCAATTTCCCAGTAAATTGTACTAAAATATGTTATTTACGGATGTTAAAACTTAAAGATATACAAGAAACATTATTGCATGTTCCTAATAAATTTACAGTTTTATCCTTTTTCTCACTTCCAAAAGTCTTCTCGTTCGCTTTTGAAGAGCCTTACACTCAAAATTATTACACCTGAAAGCCATATCTAGATACATTAAAACGTGTGAGATTGATAAGAAATAAAAAGGACAAAAATAAATAGCTTCGCTAAAAATACTCTGAAATCCTCTCGTCAAAAGATCATGCCAGCAACGCAGGAACCGACAGAGTAAACAAATAAAACCAAGAGTGATTGTGAATAAGCTCTCGAAATTTGAAAATATGGTTTATATCGGGACACGAGTAGATGCGTACTGAAGTTATCGCCTAGCCAATGGTAGGGCGAGCTGGCAATCGATTCAAATAAGGTTTGCTCTCGCGGCGTATGAATATACACCTCCTCACTCCTCTGCGCTCTGGGCAGGGGTTGAAAGAGGGGACCGGAAAAAACAGCCCTACAAGTATTTTAATTTGACATAAATTATTAATTTTTATCAGCCTTTTGAGCTAATATAGAGGGCCGTTATATTTCAACATTCCTTGACAAACATCGTGTCATATCGTTTCCCAATTCTTTTCTACAACGCTTTCTTAAAATAAACGGTGACCGGGTAAATAAACAAAATAAAAGTCATACATAGTTTTTAAAAGTGAGAAAAAAACTTGTCGTAAAACCTAATCTTACCTAACCTAATCTAACCTAATTTATATTCTATAATTTCTTCAAACGATTGGTTTTCACTTTGTGGCGTCATTATTAATAAATGAATTAAAAAATATACGTTATACTCACCACTTTATTAATATAATGATATCTAAATGTTTCATTATTTTTGATGTATTACTCCTGATGAAACAACATATAGATGTCTTTATATTAATAAAGTGATGAATACGAAGTATATTATTTAATAAATTTATTAATTAATCTTCCTCCAACTACCTATTATATCAAGAAAAATGTCACGGGCAGGCGATGTATGTTTATTTTGAATACAAATCTAAAGTTTTATTCCGAGCTTGATGAAATTTTGCACACTTGATTTACAAAACAAGACGAAGGTCACTGTCTACACGAGATTTCAAAGGACCATCCCCCTTTCCCATCCTTGATTATATTGGTATTTTTGATGAAATCTTGGTAGTAGATATAATATACTCGTATATTAAATAAGTACTTTATTAGGTTTGGTGAAATTAGGTTATAAAGTGTTTTTCGTACTTTTAATGACTTTATACCACTTTTAAAAAATGTGATGATTCATACATGCGCTGATTTATCATGGAACTAAATGAACAATCTGAAATATAAAATTTTCGAAATTGCCCCAGGCAGCGATTCCCGAGTTTTTACAAAAATGTATTAGGTTGCTCGACATTTCGTTGAAAACTGCACTAGTAGTCTCTATCGTCATAGTAGTGGCTTTTATTTAAACGCATTCTTGAATATCCTAAGAAAATGCTCGCCGGGCGAATGAAAATGCTGGCTTCACAGTTAATATGCAAAATAAACTCGTTTTAATAATGCTTTATCCATTTTCTATATGGGATTTTTTTTAAAAATGTGAATACCGCGCAAGAGTGACAACTGTTCCGAATTGTCGGGAGTCAGTAGGACTATAGCATCTCTAATCGGGGTATATTTTAAGGCTGAAGGGAATTTCGGAGGGAACGAAATGGGGAAGTGCAAGGTTGGATAGTACCTCGTGTTATGAAACTAATTTCATAACTACAGTTTTAATATAACGATTCGTGATTGGATCCATTTATAATTTAAAAACACCTAATTATTGGTCGCTATGATGTCGATACGGTAGCCTTTACACCGCAAGATTGACGACCCTGACACCCCCGACTTAAATTAATTTATTTTGTGCATTTTAAATTATTTTAATATTGGCTCAACATTACCTTCAAACTCTTCCCATAAGCAGAGCACATGTTCCAAGTCCTAATAAAAAAGTGCGCAATGGTGTACCAGTCGCACCAAGACAGGAGTGCTCTCGGCTGGGGTGTATATTCGTATCGTATTGTATCGGAATTGAGAATGCTATGGAGCAGTCATATTACCAATTAAACGCTTTGACAAAATTTCAAGCTACGGGTGGGTGTAGATTTCCAACAGATTATGTTTAGAGGTAGATATAAATTAATCCAACCAAATGCGACACGAGGTAAATGGAAACCAACTCGTAGGTAATTTAGTTTGCTGTAGTTTTTAATCTCATTTAAGGTAAAATAACCTTCCCGCATCCTGGAATAAATTATAACTGTAGATAATTTTATGCATAAAAGTTTAGAAACATTTCCGTTTATTTGTAACGGTTTTCCTATAGTAGTCGATTTGAATCGGAAGGTTGCGGATTCGATTTCCGCTAAAGCACAACAATATACCCACTAGACAATTTTAATACATTTTTAAGGCTTTATGACCTTAATGCAATGAAATATTAGTTGAATAAATAAAATAAATGTATTAAAAATTACTTTGTTATCACCTCTTTATTAATACATACAAATCAATATGTTTCGAAAGCGAAGCTTTCCGCATCAGGAATAGGAGTATACAATTTCTGTTATAATTATTATTTTTTTGTTTTTCCAAATGCGCATCGACTCTAACGACAACGACAGAACGCTGCCGAACATCTTTCATCAACACAAAATTCAAGGAAAAAAATGAATTAGTTCCATGGTATACAAAAATATATGATTCATACATAGAAAAATATAAGTGTAGATATATTTTTCTATTTATGAATACACTTACGAAATACACTTTCTGCAAATAGATGAGCTAATATTTTCCACAGATAAAGTCAATTGAGAAATCAAGTGTATTTCAATTCTATTTTTCAAAAAAATGTGAAAATATCTCCTGGAATGTCTCATGAAAATAGTATGGAATTTATTATTCTTCAGATTTCATTTCTCATATTGTTATTTCACTAAAACACCCCTTTTCTGCAACAATTGTAGATTGGGGGGGTCCAGAAAGGAAGCCGGGAAAAAAATTGTTTTCGAAAATTATTTAATAACCTTTTTTTTAAATTTTATTTGGCTTCCCTTAATAAAACGACGCCTAATTAATATTCTCGGTATTTAGAAAGTACGTGCGATCAATAGGAATATTATTTATATGTAAGCGAAACCGCAAAGCCATAATAATTTGTATAGCACCAGAATAATTTAATAAAGCGACGCCAATTTAATAATTATTTCCATCCGTGCCGCTTCTTAATAATTAGTGAATGACTTATTTATATATTAATCTCATTAGCGTCTAAAGTTTATAGATTTTATTTTCATTTTCATGTTTGCTTCTTGGAAACGAATAAGTCTAATTTAAAATCCCAGCTAATTACGTCTACCCACGTGTAAGTTTTCGTTGTACAGAACCTATTACGAAAAACTTATTTAGTTTTTAAAGATCTCAACTATTTCTCAATGGCTCGGTAGTTTCGTCCTGTTGATTCATTTTATAAATTACTTATTTCTTGGTTTTTTCTCAGATATTACGAAGAAAATATATTTTATAGCATAACAACTTATTTTTCGAAGAATGCAATCACTCTGGGTCTTGACGTTATAATTTAAATGAAAGAATTTTTTTCATGTTTTTAAACCACTTTATTTTATTTATGTTAATGCATTATTGGCCGGTTACGGTTGAACTCAACCTTCATCAGGAACGTACACGTATAAACTAAATTAACTTACGGAGATATATCATAATAAAGACAGTGAGAGTGAGGGAAAGAGAAAGTATATCAGAGGAGAACAGGGCTATGCATCAGAGGGGGTGAGGGGTTGAGTGGTATGGGAAGGGGAGGAGAAGATTTAACCCAAAATCCGATTTTAAGGATGTTCACCGTCTTCAGTATGATATATCTCTGTATGTTGGTTTAGTTTATATTTGTACGTTCCTGATGAAGGTTGAGTTCAACCGAAACTGGTCGAAAATGTATTAATATAAATAAAATATTGTGGTTTAAAATAAAAAAATCTTCAATTTAAATTGTAACAACTTTGTTTTATTATTTTTAACTACGCCCATCGCTGAAATATTTTAAAGTGGCCAAAAATACTTCAACATTTGCTCTCAATTTTTTAATGATCTCAACTAATATTACATACCAATTTGTTCTTATTAATAACGGAAAATTACGCGTAACCTACATGTTTTCAAGGACCCGAGCCTCCATTTCTTCAGATTCCTATCACATATTTGTTTTCGTTTAACTAATAAATAATTAATTACGTCAAACTTATAATTTTTTGTTGAACAACGTTGTACTTACATACCTATTTATGTACTAGTTGTCATTGAACTCAACCAATCAAGAACCTATAAGTTCTTTACATACTTAACACTGAATAGAAAGTTCCTAGAAGTGTGGTCTATACCGATATGAATGAAAAAAACATTTCGACTCCTAGGTTTCAGACAGATCAATGAAATTGACTCTCTGTTCACGAAAAGGTTTTTGATATTCGAAAATGTTTGATTAATTTTTCCCGAATTAGGATAAAAGTGACAATACTTCGGGAAAAAATGCAGATCCAAAATACTTCTATCGATTCAACTATAAGTGGAACTTTACTGTTAATCTTTTATCTACTGATAAGTTTTTGTAGAAATCAACAAATTCAATAAATACAGTTACACGAACATCAGAGTTTACTACTGATATAAAAAAACTGCACTGAAGTTAAAAATACACAGGAATATAAAGGAACAGAAAAAAAATACAATATCCACAAAATTCACAAAGTCAATATTAACTTTAATAAGAAATAAGTAAATAGTGTAAAAAGCTGTGGTTAGAAATAATTTATAAAATAGGTAGAAATAATTCGTCCATACTTTTTCCGAAATTGTCAATTTTATATTATTGTCAAATACATCCATATCGTTTAAGTATTTGTTACCAAAAATACAGCGTAAGCGTTGAATTGATAAATGTAAAGCGTAGTTAAATACATAAAATTAACTAATTTAGTACACTGTTAACGTTAATTTTAATAATAATTGTAAGTGACAGAAACAGTGTTTACTAAATATCAGAAACCTATTTATGTAAAATAAAGAAAACTGAAAAAGAAAAAAATCTTTATTCCAGGATGTAGGGAAGTAAGTGCAATCCCACACGTTTCATAGAGCGTGTAAATACATAATATGTACAAGTAATATTATAAAAAATGAGAAAAAAAATACAAAATAATAAATTCAAATAATAGAGAAGATAGTAGTAGAAAAACTGAAGTAATAAATGAACAATACCTATAAATAAGAAAACGTCATCGATTTTTCGCTTCTGTTTCTTCATTGATTCATCGGATTGAAGATTATTATGGCCAATATCTTACTCCAATCTTATTCGAACCTGAGGTCTGACAGGATTCCATACGAGGACATTTTTGGAGTTGATAATCCTATCCTTCATTTCTGCCATCCTGGTTTTTATTAAGGCTGCAAACCCGGAAACTCGCCCTTCCGCGAACAAAGAGGAAACACTGCAGTGCCTCAAAAAAAATCTACTTAAAAAATATCCATAATAACTGCGTAAAATCATCACCTCCCCACACATCTCACTCACAAAATACAGGAGCTAAATCTAACAAGCAATTTCAAGTACGATATATTAAATCCACCTTTGCCAAAAAACACGAATCCCACCTTTCCTCTTCTCAAATTCAACGTCTTCCTAAAAGAAACCATACAAAAAATTACCCAAATCAACATAAAATGGTTATATAAGAACTATTTTATACTGAACGCATTTTTTAAAATAAAGATACAGGAGTTAAAATTCATCACCGTAATAATAAAGCCAAAAAAATATATAATATAGAAGCACTGGCAATTCGAAAATCCCACAATAATAATTCTAGTATATTAAGTTATCAAGTAAATTTAACGTACTTTGTTATTCCAAAAAATCCCTATTTACCCCCTCCCCTTTGGTCGGCTCCCACTCCAAAACCTGAATATTCAGGTATATCTATCTCTGTTTTATATCGTAGTTTAGTTTTAATATATATAATCGTATATATATTTTTTTATTTTGTAAAGTTTTTCATAAATTTAATTCTGAAAACAAAAAAATTAGCCACTCATCTCACTAGGACAATCCTGTGTTAAGATGAGCGGCATTACAATTTAATAATAATCAGTAAACAGTAATAAGTAAATAATAATACATGAATAAAAATTAGTAAATATTAATAAGTAAATAATAGTAAATAAATATTAAATAACGATAATTAACAATAATAATAAAGTAAATAATATTCCTGACGAGGGAAGGGTACTTTCGAAACTGGTCGAGATTACTATATGTATATTAAATTAAAGTGGTTCAAAACGAATGTAATGTTCATATTAGAAAAGAAATTAAATGAAAAAGTGTTATTTATTGATCCAACATTACCACTTATTCGTGTAACACGACTCTGGTGACTCCAAGATTAAAATCACATGACATTAAATTTCAACAAATACGCCAAGGTTTTCGACCAATTAGTCTAGTTCGAGTACACAATTACCTGCTGGTTGTATGGACACTATACTTATTAAATAGTATTTTTAAACGATTTCATTAAATTCCTCGTTTTATTCTTGGTAGAAGTATAACGGTGGTGCTAACGAACAGATTAAACCCAATTTTCCCCTCGTAATTGCCAGTTTCCGTCCCCCTTCACAGTATGGAATTAAATGATTGCCAGGAAAGCATGAAATTGAAAAGGTATTTATATTACTGCAATTATGCTGGGCGTACGCCTTTATATTTTAAACACCTTTCACCCATGCCCATGTGAGACTCATTAATTCTGACGTATGGGTGTTACGGACAAATCGCTTTGAGTTGTGAGCGGTAATTACAATACGAAAACAAACAGACCAAATACAGTACCTACGTGCTCGCACAAACCTGTCAGATATTACCTATGTTACCATGAAACCTAATACCATTAATTACTTCTTCGTTATGTTTACAAAGCAGAGGCAATTATTGACTAAATTATTGTGCTGGAAAAGGCGTTCCAAATATCAGGTTATTCACTTTTCTAGTTTTATCTCCCTGCTTCGTCTGACACTTTAATTGAAATTTACGGATTTCTTAAAAAAAATATATCAATTTTTTTTTCATGATTTAAACCATATTTTAAAGCTTTTGCGGTTGTCTATATCTAACATGATTCCATGACACTTGATTCCCGGACAGTAGGTCCCCCAACATTTGATCCCCCCGACAGTTGATCCCTCGGACTATTGATCCCTCGGACTAGACAGTTGATCCCCGAAAGGAATATTTCTGCCGTATGTCCTCATTTATTAAGTATGCATAGAGGATATGCGGCCGTATAACTATCGAAATACTTATATCAGGCGTCTTGAGTAGAATTCAGCTACATAAAATATTTTTACTAACAATAATGCTGAGTCCCTGAATGAGTATGCTAAGAGCAGTGGCGTGCATTAAT
>JAHDVE020004488.1:0-80420 GCA_022606495.2 Halesus radiatus
TCAAACCATATGGTAGGTTATTCCAAAAATGTGGGGCAGTACATTGTAAGCTCTGTCCCCAAATTTAGCAGGATTCATAGGAGAGGGTTCAACCAGTGTATTCGTCCCATCAAACTTGTGAGTTTCCTTTGAGTATGATTGTCCCTGATATCAGAAAAGTATGATGGTGCCACCCCGTTCAGTGCCTTGTAATCTATAAGACTAATTTTAAATAAACTTTTTCTGTGACTCGAAGCCAGTGTAGGCAATCACGTAGAATATGAGTAATGTGACAGTATTTGGTAGCACCGCATATTTGACGAGCTGCTGTGTTGAACACTCCTTGCAGGCTGTTCAAATGTACATTAGGTAGACCAGCATACAAAAAATTGCAGTAGTCCAATCTGGAGATCACTAGAGCATTTACTGGAATCTTTGCAAAATCTGTGGGAAGACATCTTCTTAAAGATTTCAATTGTCTTAGAAAAAAATACACTAGACTTTACCGTATTACTAAGTTGAGTATTCATTAAAAATAAAGTTTGGTCCAAAAAAAACAACTGACTTTAAGGAAATAACATCCAATTCAGAGGCTGTTATCGGATTGTCAATCAAATGCTATCTTATGGGTGATGCAATCCACATTAATTTAGTTTCGCTTGCATTCAGCTTAAGCCTATTTTTCAACATTCAGTTTGACACCTCATCCATACATTGTACAACAGATGACCTACAATAATCCACTTCATAAGGATCACAAAATTTTAGAAGAAAGTAATTATCAGCATAGATCGGACAAATTAGTTCTCGTGAAGAAATGAATAATTTCAGATCACTGGTGTCCAATATAAACAGAAGAGGACATTGTACAGACCCCTGATATAGGTACCAGCTTACGAGAAAACTTACCATGACTCTGGGTTTATACATTTTTGTTGTATAATAATAAAGATAAGGACAGACTGGGCCCACGTACGCAACGTACGCAACGCATTAAGATATCTGGACAACTGACAGTTCATAGATATATGTAAATTGTTGCTATAGAATCACACTTGTCACACGCAACGCAATCCCACGTTCCCCACGCAACGCCGACAATGCATGCGTTTTCTAATTAGTAATAAGAGAAACACATAACCTAAAAGAGAAACGTCAAATCAACTGAAAGTGACTTGCCACCTAGAAAAACCAATCACACGCGTTGGAAGGCGTGTCCTTGCCTAACTTTGCGTTGTGTACGTAGGACAAGTGTGCACGTAGACCTCTGAACGTGGCATCGCATACGTTGCGTACGTGGGTCCAGTCTGTCCTTACCTTTTCAGTTGTACCCTGTGCTGCTAAAGAACTTATCTCTAATCCATCTTATAAATATAAAAATAAATACATTTTATATGAATGTCAAACACACACCATTGCACAATGCCCATATTGTGCAAAAATGCAGTTTCCCGGTGAAAGATCTGTTCCGAACCAAGTGTTTTCCCATGCCGTTGACTGGCTGATAAATCCCAGCATTCCACTATGACCTACACCAACTCTCTTTCATCATACAAAATAAACAATATTACCAGAAAATAATTCTGTTCATATTTATTTAAATAAGTTTAAAACCCTTTGATGTGTTTATTTGCGTAAAGGGTTTGCATCAATTGACTCACAATCAATACACTGTTTTCTCAAGTGTTAAAAATGACGGTTTACTCCACTGTCAAAATTTTAGCACTTTACATATTTTTCTAAAATTTTTTCATATCCAAATTAAATAATAAAATCAGCACTATTCGACGTTCTTATCGAGCAAACCCTAAAATTTTCTGAAAGGTGATCAATCAAATAAAATTTTAACGCTAAAATGACAGCTGACGGGAAAGTACGAATTTGTCCTTAGTTGACGCAAACCATATCATTTTTTATATAAGTTTCAAGAGAGGGATGTTACACGGGGAACAGTAACCGTAAAAACCTCACCCAGTTTTTAAAAGAGTACATATAAATTCGTGCATAAATATCACAAACAATTTTTTGATTTAAATATAATAGATTTAATTCATTGGAATAAATAAATGTTTTTATAATTTTTTTATTATTATTTTGCATAAAAAACCTATACGTGATTGGATATTAAGAAAGTCATTTTTAGAATCTGTGACCTTTAATACATATAATTCTGTAAAAATATCCCATGCACCTGCAAAAAAAATTTTTTTCGAACCTTTATAATTATTATACTCGATAAAATTTTCTGATATACATGATTTATTTGTATTTTTTTTTCACATCTCTTTATACTTAATTATTATATTTCCCCCCATTTTATTATTATTATACTAGGTCAAAACTACACTTTTCCTTCTTTTTTTAAAAATGGCACTTAAATTGAACTAAACATTTCAATTTGGCTGTCTTAAAACGGGTTTGTTCCTAGATGGCCAGTAAAAGCGTTCTTATGTTTTTTTGTTATATATTTAAAATAAATAAATGTTATTACTAAATTAATTAAAAATTTCTGTGTAATCACCACTTTATTATTATACTCATATATGAATATCAACACATTTCAAAAGCGAAGCTTTCCTTATCAGGACATACAGAATACTAAAAAATAATAATATAAAATTAAATTAATGATAAACATAGAACACAATAATGTAAAAAGAGACAAATTATAAACATAAACAAAAATTGATTAAAGTAGGTAAGTAATTGATAAAAAAAAATCATAAAAAAATATTGTAAAAATATTGTATTGTAAACATTGAATAACAAATTTATATTTGAAATAATTTTTTTTTTTACTAAAATTACTATGAAAATAAATTCAAGAAACAGCCTATTATTATTTGATTATTAATTACACTTAATTGACTATTAAAAAATTTTCTAATTTATGAAATTTAAAATTTATCTATTTGTAAACCGATTTTATTTGGATGTAAAATTTTAAAATCTTTCTTTCTTGTCATTATAAAAGTTTTAATTCTTCAAAGGAATATTTTGTTTAAATCACTATTTATAAATATCAAATATCAACATGACAAAACTTCAATCGTCAGAATACATCAGTATTCTGAGAAATAATAGCATGAATGTACAAATAATAAAAATAGAAAAATTATAACATAAAAATAGAAAAAAATACTAACATAAACAAAAATTAACAATAAGTGAAGAAATCAGGTAAATAATTTAATATAAATGTTAAAATATTTGAAAAAAATAATGTTTATTATAAAATATTAAATAATAATCATATATTATAAACTTTAAAAAAAATACATATGTTAGGGAAGCTTTGCTTCCGAATCACATTGATATTTATATAATAAATCGTGGTTTATACATTAATTTTTATTTTTAATGATTCCACAAAGTAATTATTAAAAAAACATATATTTTAATTTATCATTGAGCTGATTGAAAATCTGTGCTGTGACAAACATAAGACGAAAAAAAATGTGTCATGCACTTAGAGTATATATTTTTACTCTAAGGTCATGTACAGGTATTACAGATTTTGGGAGTGAATATTTGCAATAATTCGTAGAAGTATTTTAAATTTGTCAGATTTCCGCATAAATGATGTCTTTTAAGTTTAAAAAAGCAATATTACTAAAAGCAATAGTAAATTTGAGGTAAAACCAACAGCTCATCTAGTGCGGGTAATCGCTGTACCAAGGGGTTCCCTCGGTGGTGTTCATTAATATAGATGGGAAATGAAAGCATAATGTTGTAATGTGAGTGATTCAATGAATACATCAAGGATTTCCTGATAATAAATCAGGTCAAACTTTTTTTCATCTTTTGTTAGGGAAAGGACCCGCCTAATAAATCTGGATTATATGTCATAAAAATACTTGGTCCACGGAAATTTTTTTATGTGAAGTATTATTTATTTCTGTTTTTATTACAAAATCCTAATATAGGTAGGTACTTAGACACATTTAACGTGCTAATAATAACGAATAAAGCGTATCTTTGGGAAAAAAAATATTAAAAAGTCGTACTTTAAAACATAATTCCTCCGTTAGAAGCACGAAAATGTTTTTTTTTATATATAGCATGTATTTTCTTGCTCTTTTATTATTTTTGCTGTATATTTAATTACTTATAATAGTAGTTAAAATTCCTATTAAGTTTATTAAATTAACTGGAGAATTCGCATACATTAACTATTTCTCTCATATTAACATTAGTAGCAGATAAATAAACCATTAAATAATTTTTAGACAAATTTAAAGGGAAAAAATAAATTTATAATAGATTACATTACACCAAAAAATAGAGAAAGGGCACAATCACTAAACGACGTAACAGTAGGTAAAAGAAAACATTTTCAAATAAATTTTTTAAAGAATTTTAAGCGAAAAAGAAATTTTAAACGGAAAAATGATAAAAAGTACACAATATATAAACACTGGTCCATAAAGTTATTTTTTTTTTTAATGAAAAGAAGTTTAAATATTCTACTAGAAGTACTTAATGTATCAAATAATATCGAGGAATTCATCACTTCAGGTAAACCTGCACAAAACTGCGCTATAAAAATAAAGTATCATTATTATTATTACTGTGCAATTACTTATACTAGTTGATTATATGTATCCTAGAGATTTTTTACTTTTTTTTTTAAATTTTTGTGAGTCCCAACTGTCTGGTGCCAGTGAGACTATGGCATCCCCAATTGTGGTATGTTGTAGGGCTGAAAGTAGTGGGAAGGGGAAGGAGAGGGGAAGACGAAGGTGGGGAGGTGCCCGGCTGTCCAGATATGGTTAGTAAACACGGCTAAAGCCATTTCAAGCAACGATTTGATTCTGAATCGTGGTATCAGGACGATACTGAGAGTATCTACCACTAATATTTATTCAAATTTAAAAAAAATTGGTACAAAATTTACATGACCTTCGACTACCAAACTAGGCCCATGTCCGTATCATGGTAGATTAGATCAAAATGATGCATTGTCTTGAGTTTGTGTACACACACACTATGGTATGGTGCCATGCATCATAAGAGTGCATAAATCTCCTATGAGAAGAATACAAATAAAATTGTAAGCAATTAGAAGCACAAAAAAATAACTAAGTATTTTTCTCATGTGAAGAAGAGGGTAGATAAAACAGAAACACAAAGTCTTTCCATTGTCAGGAGATCGTAAAAATCTTTTCACATTAAAAAACACACCTCTCATATAAAATATACAAACATGCATTGTAAATAGACGCGACGAGCAGGTTCTCTTAAGGGGAACGGCAGCGCTGCCTGTTTCATAAATAACTTAATTTTGTATTTGTGGCCAAAATACCAATCCAAACTGAATGATTTATATATTTTTAATTAAATGATTAGTATGGTTGAGAAGTATTTCATCTATTTTTGTTTTAATTTATTTAGTATACGCCATGAAAAAAATCAATTTTCATAATTTTAGAGGCAACATAGAAAATTATTTGCGGGTTTACTGTATTTAAAAAAAAATTATGTTTTCTATGCAAAATTATGTTGATTATATAGATAAAAATATGAAAATAAAACATATTACAAATAAAAAACCTTTTTTGGGGCGATTTTTTAAATAATGTACGACAAATTAGTGTACCAACGTAAATTGGTGGTTTTTAATTTAATTTAAAGTCCACTATAATGCTTATTTTAATATATTTTATTTTATATTTCAATATATTTTCAAAGTAGACAGAGTAAAACTTTTATTTTACAGCACCGTTAGCCCCAAATAATTGTTAAAGGTGCCTCTAAAATCGCGATAAATTAATTCTTTAATGGCCCATATTTCATAATGTAAAAAAAATACTTCTAATCCATACTAGATATTTACCATACTTCTAAATGAAAAAAAAAAGATAATTTGGTTTAGGTGAGTATTTTGGCCTCAAATCCAAAATTAAATTTTGTCTGAAACGGAGCGGGTAGCCGTTCCTCTTAAAACAACCATTAGTTTGCCACACAACACGTACTATTTAGTGGTTTTTAAGTAAAATAAAACAACATTCGCCTTATGAACAAAATATATGTTCAGATCGCTAATGAAGAGTCTGGCTCTTGAGTTTGGTGTAGGAGATAAACATGTTAATAACATAAGAACACATATATAATATAATTATACAATAAACAGGGCTATATAAAAAATATATATATATATATGACGCGAATGTGAATGGAAGAAGAAGCCGGGGACGCCCGAGGAAGACATGGCACGATCAAGTGAATCAAATAATCGAGTCGGGCCATGTCAGAAGTCGGAATAACAGAAGAGAATGTATGAGGCGTTGTATGAATGTGAATGAAGCAAGAAGTGTTTGCCAAGATCGAGTTGTTTGGCGGTCCGTCCACTCTGCCTACCCCTGCGGGGAAACGGCGTGATGGTTCGTTAGTTAGTTAGTTAGTTAGTTATATAAATAATAATTATTAACTAATAGAAATTTGAGAGTAAATAAGAATGAATATAAATATGGCTTGTACATTCAAAAAATAATGTTTGGATTTTAATTAGTTTTGTTTTTTTTTTCTTTGTTTACTTCTTCTTTAATACATATTCTTCTCTTTTATTTTTAATGGTATAATATATTTATTTAAATTATAAATAATAATAATAAATAGAATAATAAATGCAAAATGGCATTCTTACCAAAGCGCCTAACGTCAACCGTATATTAATTATATGAACGTCCACAACACTAAATAAATAACAACACACCCAGTTTAGCACCTATTTATATGAAATGACAAACGAATTAATGATTTTTTTGCGCTGCGGCGGGTTCAAAAAACAACCCCTTCAATCAATTTTAGAAATGCGAAGACAATCACAGAGCAAAGTTTCCTATATTTTGTTAACTAATAGGATTTGTGCGGGGAAAGCGGGAATGCGGGAGAAGGTAAGGAGGAAGGTTGGGAAGGTGAATCTGCGGGAGACAGTGTGTGTGTGTGTGTGTGTGTGTGTATACCCTGAGAGGGGTTTTCTTCCAGGGAGCTCAGCTCGGGACCTACGACTAGCTCACAATCGGCAGGCCTCAGAGCTCTTCTTCAGGATCGTGAATCGACAGTCAGTCTTATAATTGGGGATTGTGACTCGAGACTTTATTAATTAAAACTCTCAGATGCTTTCAGTAATCAGTTGTTTACTCGGTATAAAAGGACACAGGCATAGTAAGATTACACAAAGGGATCATGCTAACCTAAATGTTACAAAAATGTTACGGGTAATCTAAGATTCTCTCTCTGAAATAACTCTACGAACGGCATTGTTAAATGTGGCTCGAAATGGAATTACAACACAATGTAAAGGGGATAATCAAGATACAGCTCACGGTTGGGAATGATGGTTGTCGGTCGTGCGTCCGGGTAATATTCCATCGCCAAGTCCATGATGGATGGTGCACCTCGGAGAGGATGTTGACAAGCCCGGGTCCACAGAGAAAGAGAGATGCGTCCAAGGCCGGGTGCGAGGAGAGAATGGCGGCTACAGCGAGCGTGGGGGAACCGGAAGCCGCGTGAGAGTGATGTCTATTTTTGTCGCTAGGGGTGCTAACTTAACGAGTGGCTAGTAATTTATAGGGTATATGCGTTATGTAACAATTTCAATAATAAATAATTTATTGCTAATAATTTGCAATGTTTTTCATATTATTTTCCTCCTACTGCCAACTAAACGTTGCTCGTGCGAAGGTGAGTGACTTAGCTAACAAAAGATAAACCCGCTATGCGTTGATTGGAATCCGATGCTTTTGGTCAATAAACAGTCAATATATTACAATATAATTCGTCGGCCCAATGCCAAAATCGCAAATCTGTAAAAACTTCACTTCGAGATAATGAGGTTTGAAGTTTCTAACGTGGCATAAAAAATCGATGAATATTCTTAATAAACCAGCTGCATATCCGTTAATATCCATCAAATGGATAGATTTGAAGGAAAATAAAAAACAGCATTTTTTGATAAGAGCTCAAGTATCTCATACATCAATATCTCGAAAAATTATGCTTCGCGACTTTGGCGTTGGATCGACGATATTATTATTTATTTAGAGTAGAAACGTGTCAAAAGCATAATGCTAATATTTCGAATTTAACGATATTTCGTCTACGGAATATCACGGCCACATTTTCCAACATTCAAAATTAATGGGCTTTAAATTTATAAAACACTATCAATGATGGTGAAAGTATTTTCCTAAAAGTACATACGTAATAACAAATCACTTAATATTTGTGTTTCTAAATTCAATGTGGACACTACCCTTATCTGTACCGAGATCAAAACGACTACCTGTTTCGCGGAACATACGACCAAGCATTTCAGTTACAGTTCTAGTATTTTATAAGCTTCAGAAATGCCAGATTGCATATTTGAATATTGCGTATTTTAGGTGGATTGAGGTCTGAGGGCAGACATTCCCGGGTCAAAAATATAACAATGCAGATCCTAAGTTTTTTACAAATAAAATTTTCAAAATACATACTTATTTTTTTTATATGAATATCGCACATGAGTCCCAACTGCTCCCAACCGTCTGGAGGCAGTGAGACTATGACATCCCCGATTGAGGAATGTTGTGAGGCTGAAGGTATTGGGAACGGGAAGGAGAAGGGGAAGAGGAAAGTGGGGAAATACCTGGCTAAATATCTGGTCACCAAACATGGCTTAAAGCCATTTCAAGCAGCGTTTCAATTCTGAATGGTGGTCTTTCACCAGGGCGATACTGAGAGTTTCTTCCACTCTGGAACGTGCGCAAATATACTATATATTTTTTTTAAATGAATTAATTGTGAAACAGCACAAATTAATTAAATAAAATTTACTTGCGCACGCCGAGATTTGAACCCGCGACCTTCGGATTCGTAGTCGAGAGCCTTACCCCTCGACCATGGAGGCCGTCAAGATGTAAACAATAAAGTAGTGAAACTAGTGGAAGAAAAGGTTATGTATATCATGTTATTAAGGTAACATAATCTTTTTACAGGTCCACGTAGATACGTTTACAAAAGCATGTTATTCATTATAATTTATGAGAAACGAGAGGAAAAAAAAAACAAACGAAAAAAAGACACCCGCAATGAAAATAGGTCTAACAAGAAATTTAATGCTAAAATGTACGGCGTTTGTGAGGATTTTTTTTAAGCACCGATTTGAGTCTATGTATAACTGGGTATTTAATTTCATCTAGCTTTTTTTATGATTTCTTCAAATATTCCCCTGAATCGCCGCGTGTATTAGGTAGTTACCGCAGAAACATCCTGTTGTATGTATAAACTCTCCGGGAAACGGCATGTAACATCTTTGCTTGAGTATAACACGCTCATTTTACAACATCTTAGGAGTGTAATAACATTGCGAGTTAATTGTGCACATCGTCGCGTTGCAATAGCTTAAAACCCCCTTTAGAGCTGAAAGCTTTTCTTTTTATTTTTCTCCGAATGTAAAGAGCAGATTATTGTTAGTCTATTCGAAAAAAATGACTGTTATTATACTAAATTCAATTTATAATTCTTGTTATTTTTTATCAATTCCGATTCAATATTTTTGTAATTGGTTCCATGAGTTTTATGGCACAACTTTTAAGTGTGTAGATGGCATAATTAGTGCATAAAGCATCGCGGTAATAATATATACTAATGTATTTTATAAAATACACCACTCTAATCACCAACACATTGTTTCATGTATAACCGCAAAAGTTCCAGCTACCCTGAGCCAGTGGAATGGTGGCATCCACAAATTATATTATGGAAAATATTGTGGAACCGAAGAATGCAGAGGAAATGTATGAGAAGATGTAGAGGAATGTAAGAAAGTAGCTCGCTGAATAGACCTGGGGCGCTATTCCCGTTCTTTGTAAGGAAGATTCCTTACGTTTTTCCTTAGGGTTAAAGACTTCTTGATTAACTGCGGAATTCCGATGAGACATAGTAAAAAGATCCTAAATAGATTGTCAAGAGATTATTTGAAAACACAAATTGATGAAATATCTTCGAATGACATACGATTTTAAACTAAAACTTTTAAAAACAATATATTATAATTCATTTTAATACATTTCTATTTTATTTTTAAATATCATAAATAAGCCTTCTAACGAAGAATCACGTTTTTAAAAAAGGTACCTACCTCATTAGATAGTAATGTCCTTTTTTTGTCTGTAGTTCTAAAAGTGACATTTGAATTTGTGCCGTCTTGACGTGAATTGTCAAAAATATCAACACCTATATAATGTTTAATAATGTTTACTAGCTAATTATGTTTAAAGTAAATAATAAAGTAATTGGTAACATACTTAATATTGAGTTTTTCTCTTGTTAAAACATCTCAAATATTGAGATTTTCTCTTTTTAAAACATCGCAAATATTGACATTTTGATGAATTTCGCTCGCTGATCTAAGCCGACAGCTGTCATTCGACAGAACAGGAACCGCAGTTAAGTAAAAAGGCTTTAACCCTAAGGAAAAAGTTGAGGAATCTTCGTTAAAAAGAATGGGAATAGCGCCCCAGGTTACTTAACATTACTAAAGGCTATTTCAGGCAATGCATAAAATGTGAATGGTGGTCTCTCCCATGGTTAAGCCGAGAGCAAAAATCTCTTTCCCAAGATATGAAATTTAGCAATATTTAAATATATTTACATAACTTATTATACATAAAAAAACCTTATTTCTTCTGTGAAATTGATACGATTTATAAATTGTATAAAATTTTAACTAATCTCCCCTGTTTCAAGGGTCTTACTGCTTCCACGAAGGTCATAACATAAAATAAAAATTATATTCATTTTTAAAAATACCTCCGAATTCCAAAAATAATCGAAGGACACCAATCCATCCGTCAGGCATAAAAAAAATTCATCCATAATTATTCAACATAAATAAATTCAAGGCAATTGATGTCTGCTGTTGTCGAGTAACAAGTAACTATAAAAGTTTTACTTTCGACATTGCCATAAAAGTTGTACCGCTTTCAGAGAGCAGGAGTTGGGGTGGCTCAGAATTTTATCAAACCTAAAACACTCAATAAATTGCAGCTTCCTGTCAAATTTCCCGCTCAGCAAATTTATGAAAGCTTGTATGATGCTGGAAAAAAAGTGCTGTGTCACTTTTCATATATTTCACGAAGTCTCGCTCTTGTCTGGAAAACCGTTAATGTTTTTTCTAACGTTTTTCCTTTGTTCCTTTTAAAGTTTCTTGTATTTATTTTTGACGGGTGTGTATTATTCAGATGGATGCTAAAAAATAGGAAAAAAACTTCCAGTCACAACGTGATGTATCGCGGTTTACTTTTATTTTGTGACTTTATACATCAACTAGTAGTTTCTAACCGACTTATATAGCAATTGAAAAATATGGAAAAATCAGTTAGGCGTCTTATCTTCAATTTTTAGACTTAAATTGATTCTGTAAAGTTTTTGGCGGATACTGAAAATGAAATATCTTTTTCCTTGCCTCATTATTCAATTATGAAAATATTTTTTCAATATCTCATATAAATTATACACTTAAAAATGAATCTATGATTATGGTCGTCATTTTTCTAAGCATAGACTACTAATATTATTTGCGCCTGACTAAGCGTAATAGTAATAATTGGCTATTGGTATAGTTTCTTATATTTTGTATAATAATGCAATATACGCATTGTAAAATATTAGATAGGCGGTCCCCCAAGTTGGCGCCAGTGTAAACGAAACAAGTATAGCAGTTTGGAGCGCCAGAGTAATAGAAACAGGTAAAGCACGTTAGAGCGCCAGTGTAAAAGAAACAAGCCCCACTCTAGGGCGCCAGTGTAAAATAACTGGCGATTTGGGCCAGTGTAAAACAAACAGGTTAGGTTAACTTACCTAGAGGACAGGCGAGAGGCGCCTGACTCTGGGCTCATCTGAGTAGCTCAGTAGATAGAACAGGTAAACTCTCTTTTGCAGTCGTGAGTCGGCGACAACCTCATACCGTGTCAGAGGAAAAAAGGTACTCAACTACCAAAGAAAAGATTTGCACCTTCTAGGCAGGGTTTATTTACGGGAGGGCAATCACAGTTTGTACAAATGGGGAATCATACACTAACAATTGGCAATACACAACCTATCTATTAATCTAAAATTATCTCTCTCGTGTACCATTAAAATCGGGCAAGTTACTTTAAAACATAGTTATTTACAGCACAGCAAAAAGAGGAAATAAGAACAGCTTATATTGGGGCATCGGTCGGAGTCGAGAAAGCTCCAGGCAGGAACGGTATCTTAATATTAGTGCACAAACCCGGTCGATTATTTAGGGACTTCACAAGTAAATGGTTAACAGTAGTTAGGAATTTTAAATTACGGTAACAGGACGTCATTGTAAACGGCGAGCCAGCGCAGGAGCGCGTTTCGATGACACAACCTCTGCATTCTGCGGCCGGAATCTTTCTATCGCGTGAACGACGCGGTCACGCAAGAGCGTTTTATTCTTGCCCTCGCGGAAACGGAACCAAAACGACCTCGCCGACTTTTTAACGAGGAGCTAGATGCATTTTAACAAGAGTCTAGAATCTTCCCTTTTTAAATTGTAGCGAATTTGTTACATAACAGCATTAATACTTATCCCATTTCAACGGAAATTTTTTTGAAGAAACTAATTTTTTATATTTTTTAGGTGAGTATGCAAGACCACATGTGTATCCGTCACTATTATTTGGTACTGTAACATACTCTATCTGTAATTTGGCTACAGTCGAGCGCTGCTAAGGATCGGACATCATGCGTGCACCTGAAACTAGGTTCTGGGTCACATTCTCCACTCATGATCCAGTTATTCAGAGCTCTGCTTCACATAC
Source organism: Halesus radiatus (assembly GCA_022606495.2). NCBI lineage: Eukaryota > Metazoa > Arthropoda > Insecta > Trichoptera > Limnephilidae > Halesus > Halesus radiatus. The sequence goes on from JAHDVE020004488.1 coordinate 12,798, forward strand.
CCCAATTGTGCACGATTTACACTGCGCTTTGCGTCACATACCGTATTCGTGCTCGAATTGTAAAGATTTATACCTTATAAATCCCAACAGTGCTCGAGTAACACTCGCCTTAAGTGTAACATATACCATTTGTGCCCGAGTTGCACTGTACAAACCTCATCAGTGCTCGAGTAACATGGCGCTCAGCGTCATATACCCCACCCGTGCTCGAGTTACAGTCGAGGGTTGTCAGTGATCAGACATCACGCGTGTGCCCGACACTACTACCTCTGGCAGCGTCATGTCCCTTTACGACTTTGCTCACGGCCAATTACTATTACGCCTGTGTTTTATGACTGGGCCAAGATACCATCTTGTTTTATCACCCGCTACAGCCCGCTCCTGACGGAGCCGCCGTACCGGCCGCCCCAGTTCTGGCATTTTATGCGCCGATAATCCGCGTTTTACTCAACGTTTAGTTTAGTATCCCGGGATTCTGAAGCGTTCAAGTTAAGTTATAATATCGCCATTGCGCGAGAACATTATTCTTTGACTAGCTTAAGAAAGGCGGGATACGGATCTTGCAGCGATACCAGAAGGAAGAGAAAGAATTTGGTAATACAATCCCAAAATGGTGACGGTGATCTACACCACGATGATATCCGCTTCGTTCCGCTAGCTTAATGAACACTCGTTTAAAAAAAGCAAACTTATACAACTGCTTTAGAAAAAATTATGTGCAAAAAACATTCTACTGAACATGCGGAAATGCTGCAATTTTATTAAAACACACATTTTTAGTAAACACAATGTGAGTTTTTTGCTTGTGATGTCACTATGTAAAGATGATTCTTTTTAATATATAATAAAAAACTTTTTTTTTAAAGTTGATAGCAATAACCAATATTGATTTTGATAATTTTAGCTAGTCCGTATGAGAATGTATGAGGCGTTGTATGAATGTGAATGAAGCAAGAAGTGTATGCCAAGATCGATTTGTTTGGCAGTCCGTCCTTTATGCCTACCCCTGCGGAGAAACGGTGTGATGGTTAGTTAGTTAGTTAGCTAGTTTGTATTTATTGAACGAATTTATAAACTAATCATAAATTATTTGATTTATTTTCAAGATCATGAACCTTATGATAGTAGCAGTATTCATTTTCAAATAATATAATAATAATTGGATGATTTGTATAGCGCCGTTTTTGTGAAAAATCACCTCATGGGTGAAAAATCACAACAATCAAATCGATTCCAATTAATAATTATTATTATTATATGATATCAACAACCAGTTAACGTTTGGATCTTGGGGTGTCTTTTGGGAGAGAGAAACACTAATAGATTGTAGCACGAAATGTGAAGAGCATTAAGAGACTCCAATTCACTTATGGTGGGAATGTCCCGTCTTGATGGGAAGAAGACTCAGCTACATATTGCGGAACCAAATATCTAATGACAACTCCGGTGAACTTTATCAAAGGGACCGAGTTACTATCAGAGGAATAAGGTAAAATGGGAGATGGGAAATGGGAGTACGATGGACCTACGGCCTGAGTGCTCACGGGAGTTATGCAAACCGTCTTCGTATCAAACCAAAAATAAAAAAAATACAACTATATAATTTTTAAATTCACACGATTGTTCAAACGCCAAAAAACGCTTTCATAGTTTACAAAAAATAATATGTTTTAAACGTGGCTTTGAAAATATATTTATTGCCTTCACCAACCGAAAATAAATCATGAAAGCGGCTTATTGTTTTAGCTACTAGAGATTTTTGGGAATAATTAATGAACTCATCCATAATTATGTATTGAATTTTTTAAGGTTTATATTTTCGTTTTTAACACAATACATATGTACGAAACAACTATTTGTTGAAACCCTGTAGTTGTTTATCTTAATTCACATTTGATCAAATGATTTTCATGATTTGATGAAAAACTATTGATGCACAGGTTCGTTTGGCCCTTGACAGCCTGTAGTGGATTGCGGGAATTTTTCGTATGTAGATTCTATAACTAGGCACTGCAGTCAGTGCCAATTAAACCAATTACATGGACATTCAACTTCCGACGCCAGCTTGAGTTTACCGCCTGAGTTGCTTATCGTCCTTGATACGAAGTGCCATTATAAATTTTTGTTAATTCCTGATTAAAATTATCCAAAAATAGAGAAATGGATCTCTTTTTGCATGACGATCAAATCACTTTTTTATTATGATGATGTATACATAATGATATTTTTCTTGGTTTTTCTTTTTAGCATAATAATATAAAAATATTTAAAAAAATTTAAATAAGGTAAAAAAATAAATTAGTACCTACTTAACAAAAAAGAACTTGAAATAGTCAAATAGTTCTGTTTCGTCATCATATTTGAGAGATATGTATAAAATGAGGAAAAATGTACAAGTTTACCTAAAACTTTTGAGATTTTGCATAATATAACTAAGATACGCAACGAAATAAGAGAAATTTTAACTAACATAATAAATACACACATACATACTCCAAATGAGATTGTATTGTGCCTGAACGACAAATTTCCAGTTACATTCTTTTTTAATTTTTTTTTATTTCATCCAAAAATAATTACATGCATGGTGAAATAAAGAAAACAAAAATAAAATATTTAGTCCTGCAAAGCGGTCACGTGGCAGCCTGTCTGCAGGTTCTACCAAAATCAATTTATCCCAATAATAATATGTAGGTAAATTTATGGATTTGTTTTTTTTTTTATTGATTTATGAGTAAATATTAAACTTAAAGATATATAAAAAAAAATTCTTCACCGTAACAATAAAAGCAAAAAATTGGATAACGTAGAAGCATTTGAAATTAGAAAAATCCCTGAATAATAATGCTAGTATTTTAAATAAAGAAATTAACTTATCTTTTAGTCCCATTCTTAATATTTTTCCAATAAACCGCTCTGTTCTTTCCGGAAATCCTGCAATTACCCCTACCCATTTGCTTATCCCCCACTCCAACACCTAAAATTTATATGTCTTGTCAATATTCTATATCATAAGTTAGTTATAATATTCTCCTGACGAAGGAAGGGTGCTTCCGAAACCGGTAGTGTTAAAAAAATAAAAGTGCTCTACAACAAATTTATGTGTTTTTTATTGTTAAAGATGTGTAATTATATTTGACATAATCATTACAGGTACATAATTTAACTTAATCATTAAGTAAACATAGATAACATTTTAAATATACATATATCATTTAAACTCACAACTTTATCGTTTTCACGCAAAGCCTCTCACTTTTCTCCAATTTATAGCTTTCAATAAATTGATTGAAAATCACCTGCACTATGTATGCAAGGGTTCGACCTCCACATTTATTTGAAATTTTTGGAATTTTTAGGCCTCTTTCGGTGAACCTTGTGCTGTGTTTGTGCACCAGTGGCTATTAACTTCTAATTTCAAACTGTTCACCATGCAGGTTATTTCTCTTTTTTTTCCATTATTTTAACAACTCTGTGATGTTATCATGGGAAAAATCTTATTTAGGTATCGATTCATGTAATGCTTTCATGAAACGTTATTAATATAATTTTTTTACAGTAAATCCACATAGGAGGCTCTGATGGAAATAATTAACTCAAGGCCTATATCATCTTTGGGGATACTATGTGGAGGGTCTGAAATGTAGTAGATGTAATCGCAATTCGTTAACTGCGTCTCTTTACTCAAGCATCGCTTTAATTTTTTTTTTATTACATTATGCGCTATATTACTAAGCATCCTGCACGGAGGTAAATATAATGTAATACAGGTAAATCATGCAAAAACGACTGTTGGAGTTGAGTAGAGCCGCTTGCAAGTTTAAACAATAAAAGTTAAGACGATATGCAATATTATAGAACAACACATTCCGCCATTGATACAAGACATGAATAGCTACCTAACGGAGTACCAAAAATGACCCCAAAACGATCAATCTGCCAAATATAGGAAACATACTTTTGATTTTGCATCACGTATTTAAATGTCCATCGGCAACCAGTCATTGAGGCTACTAGTACACATTTGGTCTAATCCTCAGGAGGAATCAAATTATTGATCCAATTTAAACCTACTTTCAACATACTACCAGAGAAAAAAAGGACACCTTATTTCCTTGATGAAAAAACGATAGCGCTATAAACTCTGCAATTGTGATAGTGGCCTAACTATCGAAGCACCTTTGAACTTGATTTTTTCAATCATGCAAATACTCTATACACGTTGGAAAACAAACACGGTGGACCACAAAATAAGACCCGAACCCATAGAGGTCCATTCGAATCTACCAGCACCGCACAGTGCAGAACAGTACAGGGCAGGAACAGCATAGATGACATTTTTTACATAACACTGTGCAATACAGCATAGACACAGCATAGATGCGAGTACGACTAAACTTTCAACTAAGCGTAAGCGTTTGCTAGAACAAGTTTGAGGATTTTATAATCCTATTTCCATATTTTAAAACTTTTTTTTAACCTTTATTCCTTGCCAATGCAATCAATTTTATATTGTCCAACTTCTTGGTTTTACTAATATCTGCATCTATTGACGAAAACTGACGGTGATGTATTCATACTAACTGCGCAGGCGCAGGCATCACTAGCAGCCGCCATCACCGCCAAAATATTCTAGCCGATAATATCGGCCGGTGCAGGCCCGTTCATGCGCGGATATGTTACGCTTACCTACGGTCTAATAAAAATATGAATGCGTTCATATATAATGTTAGCGATTAATGTTGTCGCGTCTGTACTGTACTGTTCTGCACTGCGCGGTGCTATTTGATGTGAATAGCCCTTGAAATAGCAAGAAAACAGCAGAAAAAAAGACAAATTTTCGTTTGATTTTTTCCGTTGTGCAAATTGGGCACTGTTTTGGGAATTAATTGAAGATGAGGTTAACAATTCTAATATTGAAGTATGATGTCGATAAAAATGATGAAGAGCAATGGGGTGGCATTACCTCAATTGGTTAGAGTGCAGGTCTCGGATAGACCAAGAAGTCCTGGGTTGGAATACTACTTTTTTATTTCCTCTGTTTTTTTTCTTCAATTTAGTATTTCATTTGAGGTTTGTTAATATTATCTTCAATTATTAAAAAAAACATATTTTTTTTGATATATAGAGTTCATCAAATTTAGTAGATTTTCATAAGTAACCACGTAGTGAATTCTATACCAATGCATTCAGCACTCCTTTCTCTTTAGGAATTGTGTCGTTAAGTCCGCCGTATTGAAGTTCCTTGCGAGGCAATAAATACTGCATTCGTTGGGAGAGATTTATTGCGTTAAGTTTATATTTTATTCAACCGGGAGAATAAAAGTAAGAGGATTCCGAATACTTTTTTGCCCATTTAAATTGAAAATTATTACGCGGACAGTAACAGTTTTACGTACTTAAACAGGGTTTATCGCTAAAATGTGATACCGACGATTTATACCTGTTCTTACTTAACGCCTCTGCCGAAGCAAGTAAGAAGGTGGGGGCTATTCTTGAATAATTTTGAAGAAGATTGAATCACACGAATCTCATCAAATTATGAACGTTTCTGTGGACCGTGAAATATTATATGGACTTTAGTCATAAATGGCATTTCATTTAATAACTTGAGTCTAATTCGGATTTACATATTATAATGAAAAATTCATAAAGGTTTTATCATTCGGTTAAACTCAACACGTGGATAAATTTTTGAACTGACATTTTTAATACTTATAATTCCTGGTGGTATTCCATCATAATGATTTATTAGTACTATTTTTGGACATTACCAGTTTCGGCCTGGTACAATTTTTTCATAAACTGTGGTAGGTATTTCCTCACCTTTCTCTTCCTCTTCTCCTCCCCCCCCCCAATACCTTCACCCTCACAAGATTCCTCAATTGGGGATGCCATAGTCTCACTGTCTCCAGATGGTTGGGAGCAGTTGTGACTCTTGTGCGGTATTCACTTTTTTTTTTAAATGTATACAATTTTTAAAGTATCAGGGATGGTAAACTGTGATTTTATATTAATTATATTAACCAGTATTGTTACACCCTGATTATATAAACTGTAGGGTTTAGGATATTTTGTATTTATTAATATTATTATTAAAAAAAATCAAAAAATCCCGGCTGCGTCTGAATAATATAATTGAATTAATTTGTATTGTTTCAGAATTAAGTAAATAAAAATTTAAAAAAAGTATATTTGCGGCATGTTCCAGAGTGGTTCCAGACCTATACTCTGAGTACTATTCTCTCATAAAAAAAATTGGTAGTAGATTAAAACAGATTTTTTTATATGTAGTTTATCGTTCCCTTTCCTTGTCACAAATATCGCCATTCTACTCCCACAGTGGGTGATGTGCGCCATCTCACTCGCTCGCGCTATTACCAAAGCTGCGTGAGGGGTAATGTAATAGGCCGCTGGACCGTCAGTAGGTTGCAAATGGTCTTACACTTAGTCAATAGGTGCAGTAGATAGTAGGAAAATCATGAATGAAGAGATTTTATATAAAATTAACTATATTATGATTTTTTTTTTCATAAGAACACATTAAATAGCCGTAAGACGAATTTACAATAAAATGTATGAATAAATGTTAAAAAATTACATTAAAATGATAAAATGCGTAGGGTAACTGAGTCACTCCTCCTGGCAACGCAAGTTACGTTTTGCATCTAGGCATGCCAAAGGTTAAAGTTTGTTGGATACGCCCCGTTACACTCCGAATATTTAATTCCCCCTACGTGTCAGCAACAACGAAATATTAACGTTGGTGAATATAATTACTTCTAGTAACTAGATTTTTTACTAGCGTTTATAAATTGGTCATAAACAATTTAGTAGGGGTGATAAAATAATGATGGCATATCCCCGAGGTTGCGAGGCAACTGAATTTCGCGAGATTGAGCTGAGATTTAATTTGCCGAGGAGGTAATTAGAGAACTGCAGGAGCAGCAAGAGAAGCGTGCTAGCCACAGCCGTTGTTAACTGGATTCGCTCAATATTATTTCAGTTTGATGCATTAATCGAATAAAAGCACAGTAGATAGTGAATATTCTGGATGTTGTGGAAATTCTAAAACAGCACCAAGAAAAACATTAACCATATTTTTATTACCGCATTGGAGCTACCAGCGATAACATTTTTACTTATTAATTATTTTGTGGCACCATTTTCATTAAGAATTTATTTTAGTTTGTTCGTCCTTCATTTATTCTTTTAGTCATTTGGTTCATAGGACATCCCAGTTGGTAAGTAATTTTTTTTATGTACATGATCTAGACCTGATTATTGATTTAAAAATATAATTTTTATTGTACCATTTATGTAGACAATTTTTGTTACGAGCAATAAGGATTTTATAACATATTGAGTCAGAGTATACTAGTCGTATCGGAATCGTATGGGTATCGTCAATAATTGACTACATTAATCGGTATCGGTAACGTATCGGCATAAACGAGAATCGTTAAATCCCTATTAGGAGAAGGGGTCTTTATCGGTAACATGAACGTGAATTAATTTAACCAAACGATTATTAGATTTTCCACCCCTGTGTGGATTCAATACAGATTGCGAAGTCTTCCATTATTTTATTTTAATGATAGAAGTAGGGAGAATTCAAACACTGTTAAGTTATTTGTTACCGAGGAATGTGTATACCCATAAAAAAATTTAAAACCTGTGCAAAACGAAATCAGCACAGAAGTATTTTATTTTTCGTTGAGAAATGGGGTGGGGTTTGTCCATGTCTTAGCAACGGATGTGTCTGCCCACCTGCGCGATAGACCGGATTGGGAGTGGCTGGTTGTGGAAGACCCTTGTTCTTTCCAGCCGGACTCTCTTAACCCATCGCCTTGCACTGCAGTTGGAGGGATTGATACGTTACTCTTATATACACTGATCTTAGATTCCTACCCACTTCTGATACCGTTTTCCTTCCCAAAACTTCCCCTGCATCCATTCATTAAATATACCCTCAACACTGTATTAAAAAATATGACATAGACCTCATTGGAAAATATTTTCCTCAGGGCCTGCTATGTGGAGTACAAAAATACTAAATTCAAAATTTCACAATATTGGTAATTATTTAAAAAATAGCACACTGCGTGAAGTACGAATATATTTCGTATATCTCTGTGAACGTTGTAATAAAAGCTACAATTCTATTAAATTAATCAAAAACCCCCGAACTAACGAAACACTAATCTGTGGATGGATGACTCTTCTCGGTATATTAATGAATGTAAAATAAAGGTAATTATCTTAGTAACTACGGAGGCTTCTTGAGTACCATATATATAAAACAGCGGCGTTAAAGTGAGTGCCTGTAGCTTAAATATATGGAGGTTCATAACCGTAAAACGTCCCTGTCTTAAGTGAGACATGTTCCCGTTAATAATCTAATTAAGACATTCAATATCGCGAGTGCGATGGCGTACGCGAGGAGATTTGTGCCTACAGTCCTACGGTAGAACGCTGTTACAGCCACTGAACTGCTAATCATTAGACGTCTAATCTACTACTGATCTAAAAGAAAACTGATGTTGCAAATTTATTTAAAATTTTTCCAATACTAGACCTCAGATGGCAAATATTATATACTATATAGTATATCTGTTATTTTACAATTATATTAGGTTAGGTTAGTTAGTATAAAGCGCACTTGAGGTTAGAAATTGTAACAAGGGTGAAAGATGGACTTGTCAACATCCACGTTGGTCGCCAGTGAAACAAGGGGAAGGACACGTTGGATGTTGGTGAAAAAAAGGCAGTTTAACTCACCTCGAGGCCAGAAGCACGGCTGATCTAAGGATCCACCGTGGTTAGCTCAGCTCGTAAGGCATCTCATCTCCTATTTCAAAGTCGAAGGCCGGCCGCAGCCTTATATCGGTGAAAGGTAACTAACTACTTGAATGAGGGATGTGCGCTTTCTAGTTAGGGTTTATTTAAGGTAAAACATTGGCAGGTAAATTATACATACGGGATTTAAAACAAAGAGCAGTATCTAATCCGATTCCTGATAATCTCTCTCTGATGAATCTCCAACCGGACATGTTATTCAAGGGCACAGTTATTAACAGCATATGAAAGAGCGTGAATCAAATCTGCTTACATGGCGGTCGGCGACAGCAGTCACTATTCCGTTGGTGTACAGTGTGCAGAATAGGGACTCTGGATTTCACACCTACCGTGGCGAACAAAATGCAGCGAGTTGTTGCACTGGTCGCTGGCTTTAATATTTGAGGTACAATGCAGAGTTAGCAAGGCTTTTATACTGTACTGATGCAATAACGGGCAGCCACGTGCCCAAGGCACGATGCCATGCACCTGATGACTCCGTGTCTGGATTTGGAATGGTGACGGGTCATCGCTTAGTGAGCCCAAGCCGTAATGGCGGCCGGAAGCTATGTCCCGTACCTTGTCTCATTAGTCAAGAAATGATGGCTGGCGGAAATGTGCCGTTATTGGTTGGAGCGCCGACGAGCGGCTAGGTGTGTCTTTATTTTACTAGCGGCATTATTCTTCCAACGACTAGATTCTTCTAATTGTGTTACGTAACAAAATTTAGTCTTATTATTATATTATTATTATTAATGAGAAACCACCATTCAGAATCGAAACTGTAATATTTTAGTTTCGACTGTTTCATATACTCGTAGATGGCACTCTCGGCAAGACAGTGCAGAAGTGATACTTGAGAGCCTTTAAAAGTCAGGCAGACAGATTATTATCATTGTTAATACAAGAGCTCGGCTTCCTGGCTCTCCAAATCCATTATACTGAGATTCTGTGTATAATGTTAATTATTAATAGAAAACCAAGTGTTATTGTAATCGGAGTTTAATTATCAAGAGTTAAAAAACAACAACTTTCTTGAAATTGATTTAACCGTGTTTGGTGACTGTATTTGAGAAGTCAGGTTCTTCCCAACCTTCATCTCCCCTATATCTTTCTTCTCTCTACTCCCTACAGTTTTACAACATAACCATAAATATGGATGACATAGTCCCACTGGTTCGAGATAGCCGGGATTAATTATGACCCTTTTGCGGTATTCACAAAAAAACGATATTTTATATTTTCATAAATTTCACCAGAAGTAAAGAAAAAATGAGGTATTTTCGGGCACACAGATACGCCCTCAATATACTTCTTTCCGTTCATCTCTTCAGTGGCCGCGTCGTACGCTACGATGCTACAGCAGTCACGAGACGTGTGGATCATGATACGTGACGGTGGGAGAGATGGTGAGAGCGCGGGGGTGGCAACTGCGTGACGTCAATTTTTTTCACGTGACGAAACGGAACGACTTTATCGTAAAAATATATTCTTCGAGCTTTTAAAGTAGGTTTTAACAACATCATCCGTTGCTAAGATTACCTACCATTGAAGGAATGTTGGGATTTGAAAAAGGCAAATACTTATAACGAAATTGAACTATCAAAATATAATTGTTGGAAGAAAGTTTATTTCATTAAAATTAAATGAAAAAAGTATACTCTGTTTTAACCACATTTATTAATCACGCCTACCGGTTTCGGACAACCGTTCAATCGTCAGGTCAAAGTACATAGAATTGCCATGACGATGGAACGGTTGTTCCGAAACCGGTAGTCGTGAAAAATAAATGTGGTTAAAACAAAGTTTTATTGTTTCATTTAAATATAATGGATAACCACAAAGCGATAGCTTCATACGACAGTATAAAATTTTATTTCATCTGATACTTCAAAATTATTAATTTCATCATCGATTCACCTATTTTACTACAATTCACCCCTTTCAATATCCTCTCCCGTACACTAAAGGTTAGTAATAGAAAGGTTGGAAAGTAGGTACCTGGCTGTTTAGATCTGGTCACTAAACATATCGATAACCACTTTAATCAGAAATACACGTACCGCTAATGCATTTTTTATTTATTTTATTTAATATGATTTTTTTACAGTAAGTGTGTAGGTAAAACATGATTCATATAGTGTAACAAAAAAATATTATAGATTTTCCTTGGATCGTAACATAAAACATTGTTGTATAATAGCAGGAAAATATGATTTAATCGTGTAAATTTAGTAACTTATAAATAGTAAAAGTATTAAAGAAAAGGAAAGGAATGAAAAGAAACACAAGGTTTTTTGAAAAAATGAAAAGACAATTAATCTCATAATATTCACAAATAAATTACTGTTACAGTAGTTTGAAGTAATTTTTAATTTATTTTGGAATTCCTGGATATTTTCTATAATTTTAAGATTAAAAAAAAACTTATTCCTAGATGAGGTACGCTGATATCTTGAGGATATATTAAATTGTAAATTATTTCACGTTTTTTCTTTGAAAATTTAAATAATTGCACATTTTTTATACATTTTATGTACTGTAAGTATATTGAATGTTGTAAAAAGGTTTTCAGTGGAAAACATAGAATTTTTTTTTAAAATTATCTTTATTATCAATCTTTGAATCATTTTAAGTGGACTTAAAATATTTTCATATGTTCCCCCCCAGCCAACAATTCCATATTGTAAAATAGATTGAACAATTGGTTAGTACACTCTTTTTAGATTTTCTAGTCCAATGAGGTCTAGCGGAACGGACACATTTCGACCGCTTGGAACGGCTGGATCTCGCGTAGCGAAATCGCTGTCGCCATCACTCTTGTTCCGACCTTAGAGCTATCACCTGCGTACTCCGTTTTTATTATTACATCATTCGATTCCGATTGGAAACAACAATTGCATGAAGGCTTGAAGCCTTCAGCTGATTTCCCATTTTACTTTAAAACACCAAAGATGGTGACTTGTTATTATCTACTTAAACTCAGTGTAGAGATGTCCGACGCTTGTGCCCAAGTACGCAGCTCACAACCCCGGCTATGGCGTCCCTGTACCAAAATTTACATGTAAGCTGTCCCAAACCTTCCCTATTTTATGTGTTGTACTCGTGTTTGCCATAATTAATAAGCCCGGTCTAGAATTTCATCAGAGAGAGAGAAATAGTTTAACTCTATGTCTGAATAATAGCCATCTACTTGGCGTACAACTGCACATAACCTGCAATGTCTATGTTCACTTGACAATAAATTCTGAACTGAAAGTACTCCATCTCTTCATTTAAAGTAGAATAGAATTGCCTCTCCTCCTATTATAAGAATGCGGTCGACTCATATGACCCTGAGAGAGAGGAAACGTCCTGCTGTACCGATACCTGAGCTATCTATTGTCCGGACGATGCTGAGACTCGCCTGAGATACCATCACCGGGTAAGTCGCGCTGTTATCCTTATCTCCGCCTCTCAATTGCTCCCGACCTCCATCTCATCAAACAAATGTTAATCATGACGCCCACCGTGGTACATTTTCTCCTACCCGACTTTCCTCCATCCCATCCTACTCGTCATCATAACAGTTTATATATACATTTTCTAATTCGTTTAACAAATTCACAAATATATGTTTTCCATTTAAAATGCAGGTCTATATATACACCAAGATACTTAATTTTGGATGTCGGAATAAGTATAAGGTTTTGATTTAAATGTATTGATAGAGAAAGGAATAAATTTTGTTTTTTCAATGTTAAGGGAGAGGAGATTCTTATCGAACCAGTTTTTCAATATATTAATATCAGTATTGGCTGGCTTGTTGGTAGTATTCCAGTCAGTACCTTCAATTATTATAACAGTGTCGTCAGAACAAGAAATTATTTTTCCGTTTACCTTTTGCATGAATATGTCATTTACATGATGATAAAAGGTAGGGGTCACAGTACTATAACTTGAGGTATGCTGAAATTACTTGTTTTTGCCTGACTAAGTAAATCGTTTATTTTTACAACTTGGGAACGTTTGAAAAGATAGCTTTTTATCCATTCCAGAGCTGTAGTATTTATTCCAATGTTGCTTATTTTAATTATTAGGTTGTCATGAGATGTGCCATCAACGCTTTTTTGAGATCTATAAAAACTTCAAGGCATTTTAATGCTTTATCTAATGAATTGTGAATAAGGCTAGTTAATTTTGGAATTGCATCCTATGTGCTTCTACTTTGCATAAAGCCGAATTGATTTTCCTGAATTATACTATTACGTTTTACAAATCGGTTAAATCTTTTTTTAACAAGTTTTGAATTTTTTTTGCAACATTTGAGGTTACAGAAATGGGACGGTAATTATAAACTTCTTCGGGATTACCAGACTTAATTATTGGAGTTATGGTAGTTTGTTTGTAATTAGATGGAAATACTCCGCATTGGTAACTTGGGTCGATTATATGCATTAAGTGTTTAAAAATTTGGTTTTTAATATATTATATTATTAAGTTTAATTGTAATTCTAACAAAACTTGGGGCAGAACCTCCATCCATACCGTTTATTATAGTGACTATTTCATCCTCTGCGGTGAGTTGAAATGTTGATATTTTATTTTCAACATCAAAGTCTGAAATTGTTATATTTGGATCTTTCTGTATGAGATTAGCTAGATTTATAATTCAGTTTGCCTGCGGAATGTGGGGAAAATAATTTATTCCTTTGAAAGATATTATTAACTCATCCAAGTTCTTTTCGATACTTCTTATAATAATATGAAATAATGTAATTCCTTTATCAGAGCAAATTTAATTTAAATCTCTCATGGAGTGGCAAAAGTTGCATTATTTTTTTTTATTATTATACGTGAAATAGCATTATAAATTTATTATTTAAATGCGGGTTTCCATCTCGCTACCTCTGGTTCCATAGACACGCTTAATGACGGATGTCGTCAATGGTTATGAGTATGGAGGTATAAGATACAAGTAAGCAATAAACTCAAATTTATTTTATGTAAGAAATACTAAATCGTCTTCTTGCTATATTTTTTAATATGGTTTTCAAATGTTAATTGGGCACGTGAAATTAGAGATAATAACAAATTATTTTTGGTTATCAAAGAACCTCAAAAAGATACAATGCGTTTTTTTGTCATAACACATAAAGAATCTATACTTTGATGTCTATTTCAGAGGTTTCTCAGTAATTTTATAATATTGGTCTTGGAAAAATGATAACATCGAAAATAGAACCACCGTAAATAATGTAGACGAGTTAGCGTCTCTTATATAAATTTCCTGTGAAGTCACTTCAAATCAGGTTTAACTTCAAATATGTCACAGCTGGCGACTGGTGACTATTAGCTGAGCTTCCCCCCCCCCCTGTTGCTTTGCTTTCTCCATTCGTCTGTAAAGAAAAATTTAAAATTTTTTGAAACATTGACATCTCAATATTCAAACATAATTATTTTTAAAAACCACACAGAAAAGAAAACATTGGGGTGTGACTAATATTTAAACTCAAAAACTCCCGTTTGCCGAACGGGTACACTATTTATTAAAAGCTTCTTACGCTTTTTAAGGTAATTTTATAGATATTTTAGAGTCCTAAAATTCATTTTATGAATACTTTCCAGTCCTAAAAATTAATACCAACAATTAAATAAATACCAACTCTTCTTGTGCCACCAACCATCTAATAAATGGAACATCAATAGAAAAGGAGCAACAAATAACCATGTAAAACTATCATCTCTATAAATAAATTTTTCTAATAAAACTGTGTTCATCTGAAGCGACCTGCCAGGTAAGTATGTTTTTCTGTATCTGTTTGTACATAATTAGTTAAGAAATATTTGTACAGCGCCCTTGATGTGATTTTTCACAAAAACGGTGCTATACAAATCATCCAACTATTATTATTATTAACCAATTCCGTCACCTCACCGCTTTCATATTGTGATGTTTTATATCAAATACATATTTTATGAAAATTAGCACGTTTTCCCACTTTTCGTAAGATGCGTATACGACGGGAGTTCAACAAGTTCGTTGAACTCAATAAAGGACAATAGTTAGGGAAGTCATTTTAATTAAATATCCAGTCTCAATAGATTGGATTTTTACAGCTGTTTATGCCGATGAATGAGCCGGTGGATTATCGAGAAGAGTTTAATTTATTTATTTTTTTATAACTTATTGAAGTTTGTAAACGTCATTGTAATATTTAATCATTAAAAAAGACAATATTAACATATCCCAAATGAAACATGAATCCGAAAAAACAACAGAAAAATAAAAAGGTATCAGTCGCAGCTGGGGCTCGAACCCAGGACCTCTGTCTATCCACAACCGCTTTGCCGACTAAGCTATTAAGCTTTGCCGACTAAGCTATGTTCAATTGATGCCATTGACACCGATATCATACTTCAAGCTTAAGACTTGTTAATATTATCCTCTATTTTAAATCCCATATTGTTGGCTGCTATCCATGATGATTTTATCCTGGGTTCGAGCCCCAGATGCGACTGATACGTTTTTATTTTACTACTGTTTTTTTCGGATTCGTGTTTCATTTGGGATGTGTTAATATTATCTTTTTCAATGATTACAGTTTTATTTTATTTTTTGTTCTTGTTTGATATCTATTACTTAAAGGGTGGTCAATATAATGATCTCGATAGTGATTGTTATTTACTTTTCTAAAAAAAACCCCCACAAAAAATTTCCTTGAATAAACAAAAATCTAAAACCATGCCTTTGCCGGCCGATGGATCAGGGTTTAACTTATTAAGCGTTTTATCTCCCCCGTTTGTCCACTATTCGTTGCTCGATAAACTTTGTTTGGTAACAATGTATTTAAGTCATCAGAGGTCACAAATCGGTAAGAAACTTTTTTATTAAAGTTCATTATGGCTAAAAGTCACCAACCAAGGCATTCACGATACCCATTATGATAAAGCCTTTGATATCCATAAATTATCAGTTGAAATTAAATATATATCCCTTGTCAATATTCTTTTAGCCTCTGCTATTTTATACACATTCATTCGCCGGTCACTCAACACCATATCATTCACGAAACATTTTAGGAAACAACTGATCCCGAAGGTTTTCCAGTACGGATGTCATCTTCGATGACTGTTCTGTCTCTTCTAAATTCAGCAGTGTAATTTTTTCACTATGTTGTTACGTAACACAATTAAGAGATTCTAGTCGTTGGAAGAATAATACTTCTAGCCGCTAGTTAAATAAAGATACATCTAGCCGCTCGTCGGCGCTCCACCCAATAACGGCACATCTCGCCGGCCATCATCATTATTGACCAATGAGACAGCGTACGGGACAAAATTTCCGTGCGTTGGACGGCGTGGGCTTGCACTGAGCAAACGCTCATCATTCCTAATCCAGACAAAGAGCCATCAGCTGTGTGCTGCGTGCCTTTGGGCAGGTAACCGCACGCAATTGCATCAGTACTTTATAAACGCCTTGCTACTTCTGCATTGTACATAAATATTAAAGCCAGTGACAAGTGCCATTACTACCTGTCTACCATTGTACGTGTAAAGTCCAGAGTCCCTAGTCTGCATACTTTACACCAACGGAATCGTGACTGCTCTCGCCGACCGCCATCTTTTCCCCTTTGCAACACTGACGGCCAACTTCGGGCCCCATCCTCTCCTTCTTCCTTACACCGTCTAGTCCTTCTCCCCTCTTCCCCCTTCTAACAATGTTTTGAATAGTTGGGGAGTCAGCATGTAAAATAAACATATTTTTAAAAAGATGTATAGCGTTTTTGCCAACAATAAAAAAAAACATCAATATCCGTACATTTTTCGTTTTGCTACATTTCATAAAATAAGCCATACACAATTTCATTCAAACTCCTGTCAAAACTAAACTGAACAACATATCATTTATCCTGATAAGGGGAGCTTTGCTCCTGAAACATGCAGATATTTACATATTAAATACAGTAGTTTTAAACAAAGTTAATGTTTATTAATTGATAAACTAAAGTTCTTAAAAACTTAAGACAAGATTTTTGTGCATAGCGCAAAGGGTAACAATTATTATTTTTATAAACAATAATTATTAATCTAAAACACTCATCCAAATTGAAAAAACCTTCCGAGCAAAGATAAATGTCGCCGGCAGGACTCGAACCCGCACCCTTCTAATGTAATATTTGACAAGTCGCAATTTTCACCAATAAATGTAGACATAATTTGTCTCGACGCCATCTATTTGAGGGATTTAGCCGTTACAAGCCTCTCTCATACTAATAAAGTTGGTTGTTTACAGGTGAAAATATAATAAAAACAGTAATTATTGAATGGAACACTAGTATATATTGATTAACATGGCGGGTTTGCGATAAGCCGACGTAGCTCAACGGTAGAGCATCTAACCGGACATTAGAAGGGTGCGGGTTCGAGTCCTGCCGGCGACATTTATCTTTGCTCGGAAGGTTATTTCAATTTGGATGAGTGTTTTAGATTAATAATTATTGTTTATAAAAATAATAAAGTTAATGTTGTTGAGTTAACAAACTGAACGACATTACGCAGGCAAATTTTCACCAGTCGCTTGTTACAGTGATTTAAAAAATTTAAAAAATGCTTTCAAATCCATAGAACATCGTCTTTATTTTACAAACTTATTGATCACCAACGTATCTTTTAAAATATATAATCAGTCCGGTCAGTGGCTGAGTTGGTATCACGTTTGGGTCTCACCCAGGCGTCGTGAGTTCAATTCCACGGCTGGCTAAGTACTACGACACGACACAAGCAACATCTTTCGCTTACTGTAATGGTAGTAAGAGATTTGCAAATATTGTCAGGTTATTCGTTAACAGGGAATATTTGATCTTCTTTTTAAAAAAATATTAATTAATAGTGTAAAATGAAAATAAATTGCAATCTTGGATAGTGTCAATGCAAGACATTACATTTGTGGAAAATTTTAACTATTTCAATGTAAAAATAAGTAAAATTATGTTTATTAAAATAACTAATGCTCCATATTAACATGACAATGCATTATGATATCAAGACAAATTGATATCATAACGGGGTGGTTTGACATCACAAAAGATGTTAAGCAAGGCTGCGTTATGTCACTACGGTTATTCAATATATACATGAATCTATACATGTATGCAGGAATTGAAAGAGGTGGGCTTGGCGTAAAAATAAATAGTCTGCAAGGATGTTGCCTATTGTATGCTGATGATGCGGTGCTGATTGTTAACAGTATGGAAGATCTACAGTCCTACCGTATTCAGGATGAACGAAGTATGTATGAAGAATGAGCTAATGTAAGTAAGTCTAAAGCATGGTGTTTAATAGAGAGAGTACGAAAAAAGTGTTCAATATAGTTGTGAATGATGAATACTTGGAGCAGGTAGATGAGTTTGTGTATTTGGGAAGTATGTTTACGAGAGATGAAAAGATTGATAGGGATATTGAAAGAAGGGTGAATGCAGGAAACTCCATTAATGGAGGACTGGACGCGGTTGGCGCAAACAAAAAGTTGTCCAAAGAAGCAAAGCTAGCAGTCCACAATGGAGTGCTGATACCAACTCTGATGTATGGCAGTGAGGCATGGAACTGGCAGCGGAAAGATGAAAGTAGACTAAAAGCTGTAGAAATGAGATCTCTGAGACGAATGTGTGGTAAAACCATGTGTGATCGTGTGAAAAATGTTGAGATTCGTAAAGAATGCAAGGCTGATGTAAGCGTAGTGAGCAAGATTAAGAAAGGAACACTTAAATGGTTTGGGCATGTAGAGCGAATGCATGAAGAAAGGAGTGTAAGGAGAATATATGACGCAAATGTGAATGGAAGAAGCCGGGGACGTCCAAGTAAAACATGGCACGATCAAGTGAATCAAATACTTGAGTCGGGCCATGTCAGAAGTCGGAATAACAGAAGAGAATGTATGAGACGTTGTATGAAAGTGAATGAAGCAAGAAGTGTATGCCAAGATCGAGTTGTTTGGCGGTCCGTCCTCTCTGCCTACCGAAACGTCGTGATGGTTAGTTAGTTAGATATCATAACGGAGCATCAATCTCCAAAAAGTTAATTTATTAAAGTAAAGCGCTTAATTTTTAGGGTTTCAAGATAACCCTACACAAAGAACACCTAGCAAAATCTGGCCAAAATGAGAGGCTGGATGAAATTTTATTGTACAGAACTCACCACAATGTATTCCAAATAGTAGAACTATCTGACTGTATTGAATGTCTAACGGGGAAACTGCGTTATTTGTAAGTGATACGACAAATTGATGTTTTTTAAATCATAACCGCTAGAAAAACCATGTCGCTGACATTATATTGACACTTATATACTACTTTACTAACATTACCCATATAATTGCATATTATTATTATAAGTGATATTGTAAGGTGGCAATATACTCACATACGTGAGGCTTGCGGCTTCCAGGAGACGGAAGATAGTGCTGCAAACGTAATTATTCCTGCACTCCACCCTTAATAATGACTGCAAGCCAAAAGTTTAATGGGGACGAAGATTTCTCAGACTTTCAGTATAACAGTTATACTAATTTATACAAAGATTTTCCTGTCAATTGGAGACTTAAGTTCTTGAAAGCCATATATACTCTTATATGTTTAGTATTTCACATTTCGCGACGGAAAATGCTCTAGGCTGGTGTGAGACCGCTGACTCGACGTGATAAGCAATTAACGGCCTTCCACACTAACGGCCAAATTCTAGTAAAAGTTTTACGATTTCTAAGATTCAATCGAAGATCTTAGCTATAAATTGCAAATAAATCGAACACCAGCAGTTAACCTAGCTATTTGCACACCTATCCACGCGTAATAAAATACGTGGATCCATTAATATTAAAATCTCGTTAACGATAAGCTCACTACCGTAGATATTGCAAGTGTTAAACTAGAAGTTCAAGTAAAATGAAAGTCTCCCACCGAAGAACGTAATTGTGAAAGTTTGAAACTCTTGACCTCAACTAAAATTGTTATAAAACCGAGACTAGAAACCGCTGATCATGTTTTCTAACATTTTTAACAAAGTTAATCAAGAAAAACAAAAGGAAGATATTTGCAACCTCAATTCAATGAAAAATGTGCGAAAAAGATTTTCAGATCTGACCCAGAAACGCCCTCCGTCAGAAATTTCAAGTAATTTAAAAACAAACTAGATTTAAAAAAAAAAATTAAATACGTGAATTAAGGCTTTGATAAAATAATTAATTGAATTATTAATAATTCTTGCTTCGTCCAGCACAAATCAAAAAGGGAGTTTATAGACATTACCCATCGTTGCTAATAATTAAAAAAAAGGCTTGATTCAGGGCTACAGGAATCTTTACTTATTAGCTTTTTATATTGAAAATAATTCATCTAAATTAATTTTATTTTTCCTTTGATTTTAATTAAAAAGCTCAATATCAATCCTCGTTCGGTAATCATCATGGGAGACTGGATAGATTTATATTTTTAAACTATTTCCAGAAAATCAATAAGTACGCAAAAAACTCAAAAGAATCTAAACAAGCCACTCAGGTTTAATTAATTATGATATCACCTAGACTAACATGCGATTCATTATGTACCTTCTGGATGAGTACTAGAAAACTTCTGGGATAAAAAAAAACAATTAATTTATGTCCTGGTAAAAAAGAAAGCTTCTGAAAAATACAATTACGTTTCCGAGAAATATCAGAGAACAGATTTTAACGAGATGAATACCAAAAAATGAACAATGAAAGTGGAGTGCGCGGAGGTTTTAAAAGAATTTTATAATATATATTTTTTTATATATTTGTAATAACACGACGTTGCCATAGCGACGTTTGTTCTCTCAAATAATGTGGAACAAGTATAATGAACTACTGCCTCTTGTGCTGAGGGTTTCATTTTATAAGTAAATGGGATTGATGATTTAAAAATGTTTTAAAAACATAGTCGTTTTCAAGATTTTTTTTGGTTTATTAGTTGCTTCTTGTATCCTTAAACTAAGGCTGTAATTAGTTTAATTTTAGTTGCCATGTCCTATTGGGGGTGGTTATCGTCAAGGCAATCGCCACCCTGTGGAAGTAGCGGTAGGGGTGCTCGGAATAGGACTCATACCAGTCACGTAAATTTCGACACCATGATGAAATTTTTTTAATCATTAGATTCCCAAATTACGAAAAAAAAATTGATATATTGCGTTGTCAAAAACAAGTACAATGATGGATAATATTTTCTCCCAAATAAGGAATACTTGGGCATGGTGTATCGCGGCGGAGAAACTAACAAATAACACCCAATTGTATTAGTACATCTTTCGAAGATAATTCATTTATCACGTTGTTAAATGCAACCGTTTGCAATTATCTCGACATTTCTCTCCGCTCTTGCAGACCTTCACCGAATAAATAGGAATTTACTACCTCATTCAGTAACGAAGTTCACTTCTGGTATGTTATATGATCTTCCGACACCAGAAAAACTATTTTCAAAGTATTTTGCATGATGTGCCTTATGGATTACGCGGAGATTATGTAATCTTAATTTTATTTGTTGTTTTAAAGTACGATAATTTTTTAATGTGTAAAAAAGAATCAATCACCGCAGTGACACGTTTTAAATAACCGCAGCCAGCATTCAAATAATAATTATTAGTTTCACGTGGCCTTATGCAATATAATTTGATTTAACACTGTTTTCTAACTTATACGTTAGTGTTTCTACACAAAAATCCGCCCACCATCAACTCATCGTATTTCATCACCTCAGGCGTATCCTCACAATGTTTTGAAAAAAGATCAAAACAAAATTTAAGTAAAACTCCAACTCTCGTATTTTAGTTGATAATGTAATAATATAATAATACGGGCATGTGCTTAGTTTTGGTAGTTGTAAAAATTTAAAAAATGTGAACTCTTTACCAAACTTATAAGATGAATAAATAATAAATAAAATTAAAAATGTAGATAAACAATATTGTTATTGACATTAAAAAAATTGATCTATTAAAAAAAAGTATATTTGAACCATAACCAAAAAGAGGTTCCAGATCTGCAGGTCTTAGATTCATTTAGAAATCGGTTTTCAGACTACGGATAATCGGAGAAGCGAAGAAGAATATAATTTTTTACGGTCGTCACATCACATTTTACATAAAAAATCTCAGATTCCTGTACGGAATTTAAAATACGTCGTTATCTCGGCGGGTGAATCGTAAAATTCTGCGTACATTTATCGGGTAAATATTCACCTCGCTTAGGCAGTATCGAGTTGTACGACGGCGCGGGGCACAAAAGCTCGCGAAACGATACCACACTGAACGCAGACTGAATTCACAATATAGGGGTACCGCTACTTCCCTCGAAGAACTTTTAGGACCGAAGGGCAGGGTCTCCTGTTAACCTGACTTCTTCCCTTTATCGAGAATCAATGTTATTTCATAATCACAGATAGATTCATAATTACGTATTAATTCTATCGTCCCACACGTGTGGTTCTATTTTATGGCTAATCTCACTTCACTTTCCACACCTTCAGGTCGAGAGGTTCAGGAGAGGAAGTCGGCAAAATTGAAACATTTCGGGTTTAACCAACGGTATCGGTAATTAGTTGTTATTCGTTAGTACGACTCCAAATCGTCATTGAGGTTAATTGACAATATATGGCGATATATGTAAACTTTTGTAAAAATATTTTGTTCGTATAAAATTTTACTAAAGCTTAATACAAAAAATGTTTATGACACTAAAATAATAATTCCAGGAATGAATCGCCCAACATAAAATAGAAGATTGCTTTAAATGTATTACACTAAATTGTAGAAATTTAATTGTTTGAGCATGATGTGCACAAATATTGAAGGCACTCAATTTCAAGATATTAAAGTACTTAAAGAATTTCTGATAACAAATTTCGATCAATTCGCGGCGACTTGAATAATGTTAACCATCACGCGATACGGTAACAGAACAGAGTGCCTCCCGCCATTACAGTCGCGATTGTAACTTCACGGAACTGTGGAACTCATAAATACAACCACACAAATAACTAAGCAATAATTTGCCTAACTGAATTCAATTTAAGGCAAAAAACAATTTGCTCGTATTTATACGAACATGTTAAATATTTGGCGCAATTTATTCAGATGAATTGTTCACGGAAAGTCTCCGATTATAAATTAACGCAATCCCGTGCACATGTGACCAAAATATCAATCTGAAATTGGAAACGCAAAAAAAAATAGAAACAACCTTCAGAAATTCTTTGATCGATAAGTGCGAATGTAATCAAAACATAAATTCATTATTTTAATATTATTCATTCTATAATAAAATCATAAAGAAAAATTCACAATCAAAAAAAGTTAACAAAACAGATTTCAGTTATAATAATAAGTAACTCACAGAATAGAGAATTTTAATTAACATACCGTTTTTACCGAAAATATTAATAACGTTGAACGTTGAAACAGTTGTCACAAGAATAAAAAGGGAAATACTTGCAGAACTTAAAAATAAGACCATTGAAAAGGATTTAGCTTAAATTTAAAAATATACATATGTATATAATACGGTTAGTTTATCGAGCTTGATAAAGTTGTCTACAAGTCGATAAATATCGTTATAAAAAATGTGTTTTAAAAGATTTAAGATTTTTTATATAGAAGTTTAGATTATTGTACTAGTAGGTACCGATTATTAAAGTTTTGAATAATGGTATGAGGGGAAAACTAAATAGAAAAAAACACGAGAAAATATTGACATGTTGGCAATATACAATTTTTTTTTTCAATATACATAAATACTTTGCGGCACGCAACAGAAGTGTTTTGAATACGATTAATATGTATTTGTAAAAAAATAGTTTCATAAAATTTAAAAAAATGGTTGAACAGTGTTAAAAATAAAGTTTTTCTCATATTTTCGAATCCCAGTAGTACTTCGATCTAATAAAGCTCTAAAAAACCACAGTATCTTCAAACGTGCAACCTCCTAGCACGTTTCTTGGAGCTTCTCGCCCTTTGATTCGGCGTGAAAGCTGCATAGGCATAAACCCTAGGTATAAGGGTTGAAGTACGTTCTCGCCCTTCCACGTAGACCATATTTCATAACGTTTATATGCGCAACATATAATCCCTCCCAGTACTAAACTTTTATTATCTCACCATACATCGAGAGATTTTTTTTATATGTATATGCCGGCATAAAATTCGAGCATAAAATATAAGGGTTCCTCGAAAACTATCACCTAGTTTTTTTCATATCTTTTAATAAAATTTTGGTAAAATACGAATACCGTATACGTGAGAAGCTGTGGGGCGTGAGATCTATCGCTTTATCGAAGAAATAGCGTGTGACATTTATGCATTTTTTCTGAAGGAAATGATTTTTTCACAGCACCCCTATCCACACACTTAATTAACACATACGAGTACTTCCGTACAAACAATTAAAATTTGCATAGAAAAATTAAATCGATAATAGACTTAACAATATTCAGCACATGTTTATATTTGAATTTGGAATTCTTAATGCTAGGGTAAAACCCAGAGAGACTCCACCCATTTTGAAAGAATGGCAATAAAAAAATCGGATTTGTAATTTTCATAAAAAATTTTATTTATTTGAAATTTTTGGATACGTACATTTACATAAACATAGGTACAAAGGATATAAATATACATATTTTTTATATTCAATTATATATAAATATATATATTTGTACACATGTATATAAATTTACGTATAGTGTGTGGGTATACTCGTTAGTGACAGTAAAAAAAAGAGTTTTTTTTTCATGGAAATAATTTTTTTTAAATTTAATATTTGTACATCTATATTCCTTATACCTATATTTTTTCAAGTTTTTAAATTAAGTTAATTTTTGCATAAAAATAATAACTGTTTAACACTAATAAGATTGTAAACGAAAATTAGGTAAAATGAAATACAAAAACTTCGCTTGTTTATTTAAATAATTTGTTTGTTTTGAGAAAAAAACATATTTGTGTTAAATGGACAGAATTTTTTTTATTTATTAAATATACACTAATCCACTATCAAAAACAGTAATAAAAATGTTCGTATTGAGGCTTTTAGTAATAAAATATATATTAAAAAGCATGACGACAAAGTGGCGTCTCCCCCAATTTTTGGGCGAGATGCCACACCTTGGTAGTGATGTGTTAGAGGCTTTATTTTTCTTTATGATAATTATTTCGTGAAAATTTTCCGTTCCAAAGTTGCTAGGTTTCCGGAAGAACATAATGTATGTCTTGTGGAATCATTTTAGGGAAAAATATGATGGAATTTAGCAGATCCGGTTTGCTCTATTTTTTGTAGCTAAATAATTTTACCAAGATTCAACGCACACGATGCAATCCTTTTCAATGTGCCCCGAAGAATCCTGGTGAGAAAACAATGTAACCAATTTCCTCACGTTGACTGCACCCTCTATTGGTATAGTTTTAAATGCCATAAGTTTTCAAGGGATGTCAATGTATATACTATTTGTTTACGTTTAACAGTTTCTCTCAGCAGTGTCGAAATTGGATTCGCATTCTCTAGTATTTTTTATGGAATTTCTTTCTCTGCTACAATTTTCAGCCCAGAGATTGGGCAGATCTAGATCCGGTATATGTAGGTGGAGAAGTTTCAAAGACTTAGAGCCTTCGTAGGAAGATCTGATATACTTCCTCGACATCTTAACATAAAAAAAATAGTAATATGACAACAAAAACAAATTTTGCTCACTGTGACACCTCTCCCCATATTGTGTTAGAAATTCCACCCCGAAATACAGACCACACAAAAAAACGTATTAGTTTTTATGTTTGTTAAATTCAAACTACATTAAAAATAAAAATGGTCACTTACTTTATTATGTCTCCGTTACGTGTCATCAATTTTCATCAACCCTCCGCGAATGCCACAAATGCCATCGGTAGGTATTGACTAATTTCGTTCAACTCCAGAACTTCTATTGAATAGTTTTTGAAAAATCGTCGTATCTCTATCACATTCAAAGTTATGAGTGTGCCGTCTCTCCTTCCGTGGCATTTCTCCTGGATTTACTCTAATGTGATGTTCATTATTTTTGTTAAAAAGCAATTCCTTTTTTATTTGGAAAATTCAATGTAAATTTTTTTTAACCGCATTACCTTTCCTAAATATGAGGTTTTATGCAAATGCAAATTTTTATTTTGTTTCCTTCCTAGGTTTGGAAAATCATGGATAATATTATTTCCTAGGGCGTGTATTTATATATTTATATTGTATAAGTAACATTTTTACAGTGTCCTTGGGGTGAATTTTCACAAGAACGACGGTATAAAAATTATAAAATTATAATTATTATGATCCACTATGGTGAAAATTCATACAGTGTTTACAAATTGAAAAGGAAAACTTTGCAGTCGTTAGTGCATTTATTTAAAATATGAAAAAAACAGTTCGGTCGGTTTCTCATATGGCTAACAGCAATGTTATCCGTGTCAAGCTGTATCACAAAATAACCATTTTTGAATTTCAAAATGAAAACAAAATTATTAAGTCATAAAAAACCATTTACTTTGTGGCTGGCCATATTTATAATATAAATGCATAGATTTATTTTGAACCACTGCAATTTTATATAATAAAATAGGATGTAGGTACCTATAAGTCATACCCTTTGTACTTTCGTTACTTTTATTTGTGGAGAAAATATTTTTTCAAATTTTAAATTTCAAATTGATATTATAAGCATGCTAGTTATGTAATCGGTCATTGTACGTATATTCCTATAACTATAAACATACTTTCAGTTTCGCCCTGGTGAGAGACCACCATTCAGATTCAAAGTCATGAAAAATGACTTTAGCTACGTTTAGAGATCGATCTGAATACTTTGGCGTGAACCATCTCTCCCCACCCTCCTTCTCCTTCCCTTCTTTACTTTTATATTGAATTTTTTCGTTTTAATAATATATAATACTCATGCGGTGTATTCCCCAGGGTTAAGAAACTTATTGTGGGCCCACAGATACTTATTGTGGGCCCATAGATTCAAGTCAAAATTGTACCAAAAACCGTACTATTTGTTCCCCAAGTATCACTAATAGAAGAAGCGTTGTATGTGTGTTATACAACGAAGCACTAACGGAGCGGAAGTTAAAAGTATTATAAGATTTTCATATTAAAAACTCCAGAAATGAAACTCTATGTGCCTTCTCCCGTGCACCCATTTTTAGAGGAATAACTACATTTAGGGGAAAATGTAATATTTCGGGGCATAAGAAACCGTATTTCGGGGGATAAATCAAACAATTCATAAACCACAAAGATAATCTCATTAATTTCCAGCACCCCTCCCACACTCAGCAGGAGCTGCCTGGAAACAATAACAGAAAATAAAATTCGTAAAATGTTCTTATTTCATGGACCGAATTTCTTCTATTATACATATTATGTAAAATATACAGCAAAGTTGTTCTACGGTCTGCTAGCTCAGATAATTTCCTTTACATAATATAAGCATAAAGGGCTATGAAATATGGCATCATGAAGCCTTATGAAACGAGTTATTGGGGGTCAACATCAAAGTTTTTGACTCTAAGGGCTAAAGAACAAAAACAACAAAAAAAATTGGCTTTGCGTACTATTATTGAAAAGGATGATTAAAAAACGTTAGATGTAATAAACTCAAAATGACAGTACAATTGTATGGTTGTTCCACTAAAAACGTGTAAAATGTGTTTTATATACTGGTTACCCGTATTGCACGTAACTACAGGACAAAAACTGCTATAAAACTCATATTATCAAAGGGAAAAAAAAAACAAAACCAGAAATAACCATCTGTTTGAATAAAAACTGACACAATAGATATTATATATATTTTTTTTAAACTGATAGATTCAGTAAACAAACACAATATAATCCGTCTTCCAGAAGGTAATAAACCAACGCGAAAGAAGTTTTAACCATAATTGTAAAGAGGTTTTGTCAGAAATAAAACTAATTTCATATAAAACATTATAAAGCAACGGGACTCACTCCTAATATATATGCTATATGTATTTAGTTTTATTTGTGTCAGTCTGAAGATGCCCATGATAGGGTGAAACCAGTCCGACCGAAAATAAACAAGTGGAAGAAAGTTACAAAGGTTTTTTAATTAAAAAAATTCATATCAAAATAAACTTAAGAGCATCGCGAAGTTTATTTTTAATTCTTATTAATAAATCGTGTCTCATTCGTATCTTCAAAATATAAAGCCCCTTGAGGTTATTTTTCACAAAAACGGCGCTTTACAAATCATCCAAGTATTATTATTATTATTATTATAAAAAGAAATTATTTTGGTAAACAAAGAACTGATATTGTAAAAAAAGGGCGGTACTTGGGTATCTAATATTTTAAAAATAACATTTCACAAGAATAGAAGAATATTGTGTTAAAATGTACAAAAATATATTTACAGTATTTTTGTGTAGTTTAATATGTTTTAGTGGCAGACAATTTAAAGTGATTTGATTATGTCTACGTAGATCCTCTGAATGTAAAGAAGCTTTTCCTTTAAATAAATTAATTTTCAACAAAAAAACTCTAATGTTGCTTTCACGAGGCTTAAATGCTATACCACATAAATATTATTTTCTACTTTGATAGTGTTTGGGGCTATAAAAGCTTTTCATGGAAAGTTAGGGCTTACTTGAAAGACATTGTGTTATAAATTTAAAAG
This sequence comes from Halesus radiatus, assembly GCA_022606495.2. Taxonomy (NCBI): domain Eukaryota; kingdom Metazoa; phylum Arthropoda; class Insecta; order Trichoptera; family Limnephilidae; genus Halesus; species Halesus radiatus. The sequence continues at coordinate 41,339 of JAHDVE020004488.1, forward strand.
TAACATTACGCCAAGTCACAAATAATGCCCGGGACTTGAATGAAAGGGAGGTTGTTTTTCCAATAAAAAAGCCTTTTCATGACTAACAGTATTTTTCGACTTAAAAATCTATTCGAATCGTTATTTCAGTTCAATACCCAAAAGTTCCAATTCGATTCTTTCGATGGGTGTTACCGAAACAAAAAGGATTTGTCCTCCAGAATTACAATAATTCTCATCCATTATGCATCGGGTAGATTCCTTCACATCCACCAATTCCTGAGCCAAAACTTATTTAGAATGCAGAACTTTTAACAGAAAAAACTAAGGTCAATATTTTAAAGACAACTTTTTTTTATTTTAAACAGGTTTTAACAGGACATGTTCCATACTTGCTTGTTGTTTTTGTCACAGGTGGCAACACTGTTTTGAAGGATAGCGGTACATTTGAAAGTTTGTCCGTTAATTTAACCCTTCATTGCCCGATTTTTCTTTTCTCAAATACTTTTTTTTTTAAATTATGAAAAAAACATTTTTATAAAAACCAAAAGTTTTTTAACGCTTTTTTAGAGATTTTTGTGTTTTACAAACACAATACAACCATTTTTTGCATACATAAATTTATATAAATATCTGCCGAAATCACTAAACAAACATCACCCCCCACCCACACTTTTGACAGATTGCATAACGATTGTCTTTGTTTAAAATATTGGTTGTCCTCTGGCGGCCGTCTATGGAACTAAATCATGCAAGCTGGAATATAGATGATTTTTTACAGTGTGGATGTCGAGTGACTAGAATTTACAACCTAACCTCTTTGTTATATTTGATTTGATCTTAGATTTTGGGATATAGGTTAGGTGTATAAACCTAACCTATATTTCCAAAAATCTAACTTCCATGTAACATTTATGTTCTTACGTAAATTTTATTTCAACTTTTTTTTTCTTTTCTCCATATTTATTTTAGTTTACATATTAGGATTGAGCTTAGTATATTATTTTTTTAATCTTTTGTATTATTTAACCTTATTATATGATGTATGTACCTACGTCTGTCTCGACACAGGTTTTTCCCAGTGAGACGGACATCGATCAATCCATTATGTATTTTGTTTTATACAAAATAATAAAAAAACATCAAGAGGAATTTACACACACTTTGGTAGCATGTAGCATATCGTCTACAGTGGACAGTTAAGGGTTAAAATAAAATAAAAATTTATTTGAACAATTTAATTATTTACTTTATTTTATTATGATAATAATTTTCATCCTAGTCGTCTGTTCTATTGTTGTACGCTCTACACATTGTCATGTAGTGCTCCTGAGTTTTGCGTAATATAGGTAAATAGTTTGTTGCATTAGAATTAAAATGGTAAAGTATGGAAACGTAAAGTACCCGAGGACGTATAACGTAAGATTTTATAAAAACAACCAAGGAAACGAGATTTGTAGAGTTCTAGATATAAGAGCCTTCTGGCTTTCTTGTTATTAGTAATACCTACTTACTTAAAGTGGAAAATAAGTTCATTTTATTTTAAAAACTTATTGAATTTTATAAAAGTTATTGCATATTTAATCATTGAAGAAGATAATACAAAATAATATGACATTATTGTGTATTACCATGAGTTCGATTCCCAGATGCAACTGATAATTGTGTTTTTTATTTCGTGTTTCATTTAGGATTGGTTAATGATATCTTCTTTAATAATAGAGAACACGTATTAATAGTTTAGAGATACGATCTGCGCTGGATGTAGGAGTAGATAATAGATTATATGGTACGACCAAAGACATTTAAGAATGCAAGTAAGATCTTACAGTTGTGTTATACGGATGTGAACTAAACAGCGGGAATCTCGGCATGACTTTTGAGGGTCTAGGATGATTCATGGGCTGTTTGAATGGAGAAAAAAAGCTTGAATCGACCTTAGATAAACTCGTTGTCCCCTGCTAGGAGGTTGAATACGATCAAGCGGCATGAACTGTTTCTTGATATCTTCACTAGCTATAAAGTGCACTGAAAAGAGCATGTATTTGCTTCTCGAATCCACTTAGCACCTTAGGCGATTCCGCAAGTACACCAACAGCTTCACATTATAATTGGCCCAACGGCGAAAGATAAAATAGTTTCTAAATTACAGAAGGACCCAACAAACAAATAGTTTCCATTTATTATTGCCTCAGTGTTGATTTTCTCTGTTCTCTTGGAAAGTGGATTTCACGGAACATTTTCATCTAGCCTCACACACGACGAATACTGAGCGTTGCGAAAACCTTTGTAAAACCAAAAACGCCATTTATTTTATGGACCCATCAGCTAAAAGGCCTCTAGGCTGATAGTGGCCCAGATTTTCCAAAACAGTATCTCCATTTATACGTAAAAAATAAAAACAAAAAAATCCGACAGATTCATGGAAGAAATATGTATATTCATATTATATAAAATGAAGCTTTGATGTTATCATGTTTATTCAAGGTGGAAATTAAACAACAAATCGTCCAAATATGGGTGCAGCGGGGTACCTCGATCAGTCAGTTGTCTCAGCGGAGCTAACTGGAGGACTCCCTGAGGATTGCGATAATGGACAGGGTCTTAAGGTTTCCACAGGGTGAACCTTCATCACGAGGTATATACGCAGCGAAGAGAGGTAAGGCAGTGACATGAAATATGTCATGCTACAGAAGTGTAATCTGTTTTGAGTATGCGGAGTACAATAATTATTGCAACGTTCTTTTTTATATGAATACCGCACAAGAGTCCCAACTGCTCGCAACCGTCTGGAGCCAGTGAGACTATGGCATCCTCAATTGGGGAATGTTGTGTTGCTGAAGGTATTGGGGAGGGGAAGGAGAAAGGGAAGAGGTGGGAAAATACCTAGCTATTCAGATCTGGTCACCAAACACGGCTAAAAGCCATTTAAAGCAACGTTTCAATTCTAATGGTGGTCTTTCACCAGGGCGATACTGAGAGTATCTTCCACTCTGGAATGTGCGCAAATACAGTATACATTATTTTTAAATTAATTAATTGTGAAACAGCAAAAATTAATTAAATTAAATTTATTTGCGCACGTCGCGATTTGAACCCGTGACCTTTAGATTCGTAGTCGAGAGCCTTACCCCTCGATCAAGGAGGCCGTTCTATTTTTTTTGACTCACCATTGTCTAATTACACAAAATACATAAACTATATGAAATAAAAATAAAAAAAAATGCAGAAAAAGAACAGCACCTCAATAAGCAATGACAGCAGTATACATTTGAGAGAATATTCAAGGCAAAGCCCAAATAAGGTTTTTGTTTAATTTCGTAGAGTATAACAAAAATCATTAAGACTGGTACTAAAATTTTCAAGACCCTGGCTTGAGTTGACAAGTCTCGACATTTTGGAGAGTGGATAATGGTACCCAAATAAGTTGTGATTATGAAACTTTATTCCATATTTTTATTTGGAACATGTCACAACAGGCAAAACATTTTAAAGTGATTCTTGCTTGTGTAGTGGTGTATACCGATAGTGGTTCAAATTGGTTCGAAATTGTTTGAAACACCCGCCAGAAGACCCCTCTTACCCGTAGAAGTCCCACGATACAGTACACCACTACACAAGCGAGAATCTCCTTTAAATTATTTTACTGTGCCCTGTTCCGGACAGCTTAAGACTTACAGTATATTACTTCACTAACGTAATTATAGCATTTAAGTTAGCGGTTAATAAATAGCCTTTATTCCATGTAAAATTTAAATCATGAAATAAGTGGAACAAAATAAAATAAAAGTTGGTAGTAAAGCATTTTCAATGAAATTACACGATAAATTTAATTAACCGTTTCATAAATAGGATTACGAAAACCGCATTTTTATTGACTTACTGACAACGAGGAATCTGGGTTGAAGTTTTAAAATTATTTTAACATCAATAGTAAACCTCAACGTATTCAGTATTTAAGGTTGGTTAAAAAAATGAATTGAAACATTCAACAGAACATAAGTTGTTTCCGCAGGATTCATGTTCACAATGATGACGATAAATCGTGGCTTAATAATAATATAGTAAAATATTAAATGCTTGAAGGGTGACCCATCCTCGGAATATTTTAGAACTCTGCCTAAATCCACTTACAAATGAGAGGCGCAGCATAACCCTGACCCGAGATGATAAGGTGCTCTGATCGTAATAGTACCTGTGCCCGAACACGGATTGCCCTTTGCCCTGCCTATTACCCTAAATGCTCTAGGGAACTGCAGCTGCCCCAACGAATGCATTAATGCTCCATAATGGCAGTCATTACTAGTGGGAACATTCATTTAAAGTATTGCGTAATATATGTGTAGAGCGAATGAACGAAGAAAGGAGTGTAAGAAGAATATATGACACGAATGTGAATGGAAGAAGAAGCCGGGGACGCCCGAGGAAGACATGGCACGATCAAGTGAATCAAATACTCGAGTCGGGCCATGTCAGAAGTCGAAATAACAGAAGAGAATGTATGAGGAGTTGTATGAATGTGAATGAAGCAAGAAGTGTATGCCAAGATCGAGTTGTTTGGCGGTCCGTCCTCTCTGCCTACCTCTGCGGAAAATGACGTGATGGTTAGTTAGTTAGTTAGTTAGTTAGTTGGTACGTCAACCGGTGAAAGCAAGAAAACACTCTTCAAGAAGCTCCCCGGTTCTTTTCTTAATTGCTAATATCTCCCCAAAGCAGTTGTCACGCTATTTGTTTTAGTAGAACATAAAGAACACTCAAAATCGTATATTAAAATTAAGATCGGTTTACCTACATGTGTTAATAATTAACACGTGTACGGAACCATATTCATTTTAATGTAAGATGCTCCGAGGAACTAGCGTCATTGATCCCTTCGGCACCGATGCATAGTCAGGAAACACGCCAAACGCGCACCCAACATTTGCACACAGTTGACAATTGTTACATGAGAACGAGTCGCTTCTACGACTCGTTCTTGTATTCAACCATTCGGCTGTGGAATGATCTGCCGGCCTCTGTGTTTCCTCCATACTATAACATGGGTCTCTTCAAGATCCAAGTTCACTACTTCCTATCCTCTAAAAGACCCTCCACACAGCATCCCCAAAGATTATATAGGCCTTAAGGGAATTTATTTCCCTCATAGTCTCCTGTGTGGAGTTACTGTAAAAAAAACGTATTTGGTGGCCAGATCTGAAAATCTAGGTACTTCCTCACCTTCCATTTCCTTCTCTCCTTTCCCTTTCCCTTTTCATAACCTTCAGCCTCACAACACACCCCAATTGGGGATGCTATAGTTTCACTGGCTCTGGACGGTGGGGACTAGTTGGGACTCTTGTGCAGTACTAAAATTAAAAAAAATAATAATAATAAAAGTTAAAAGTTGTTAATATATATATATATATATATATTATTATTATTTTTTTCTACTTTTTGAAGTTTATAAACCTCATTGTAATATTTAATCATTGAAGAAGATAATATTAACACATCCCAAATAAAACACGAATCCGAAAAAAACAAGAGAAAAATAAAAAGGTGTCAGTCGCATCTGGAACCCGGGACCTCTGTCTATCCGGGACAACCGCTTTTACCGACTAACTTAATGAGACCAGTTCAATTTACGCCATCTACACCGATATCTTACTTCAATTTCAAGACTTGTTAATATTAAGAAGAACTTTGCAATTATCGTAAGGATAGCAGCCAATAATATGGGATTTAAAACGGAGGATAATATTAACACATCCCAAATAAAACACGAATTCGAAAAAAACAAGAGAAAAATAAAAAGGTGTCAGTCACATCTGGAACCCGGGACCTCTGTCTATCCGGGACAACCGCTTTTACCGACTAACTTAATGAGACCAGTTCAATTTACGCCATCTACACCGATATCTTTCTTCAATTTCAAGACTTGTTAATACTTCAATTTCAAGACGATAATTGCAAAGCTCTTCTTAATATTAACAAGTCTTGAAATTGAAGTAAGATATCGATAATCGTAAATTGAACTGGTCTCATTAGCTTAGTCGGCAAATCGGTTTTCCCGGAGGTCCTGGGTTCGATCCCCAGATGCGACTGATACTTTTTTTATTTTTCTTTTGTTTTTTTCGGATTTGTGTTTCATTTGGGATGTGTTAATATTATCTTCTTCAATGATTATTTATTTTTTCGTTTAATTTAATAATTATTATTTGGCACTGCGGCAAGTTATTTGATATTCCTATTTATTTAGATATGCTTTTTTGTTTGCGTTGCGATTACTCACGCAAAAGCTCCTTAGTGATTCATGGAATACAGATTTTTCGACCAGGATAATTCTATGGAATTTATGAAAGGCAAACTGAACGTTCCAGCACATCATTCGTTAAAATAATAAAATAACTTCTTATGTTTGTAATATCAACCGGGTTTCGCTTTGACTCGAGCTTCATCAGGGCTATTATCAACTAGTCAATATTAATTAACAAGCTCCCCAGTTCACATTCAGCTTATTGAAGCTTAGGTTCAAGGAAAACATTAAAAAACAAACTAAAAAGTGTTCGCTTTGTTCACTTTCTCCGAAAATAAATAACTATCTCTTCCAAAAAAACAACAGTTATGGAGATGTGATAAGAAAAAAAATATATGCTTGGAGTTTAATCTGCCAAAATAGGTTAGCCACCTTTCAGTCAGAAGACAAAAGTATCTTGCTAAGTAGGTACATTATTCTTTCTACGAATTATACTCGAAAGAAGTCTCAAGTTTTTGGTTTATTCCTTAAGCCTGTAATGTACCACAATCCCTCATAAATTTTTGGTTTTATTACCGCATTACAATATTACGAACTTTGACCCTTTGTTATACCCGACCTAAGAGCATTTTTTGCTCTTTCTTGGAGACTAATTAAAGCAAGTAAACTTCAATAGTAAACCTACCTACGAAAGTGTAGCTAAAAAGAAAAAATGAATTATTTTACATGAAACCCTTTTTTATGCTTACGGCGCATTTCAGAAAAAAATGCATTTAGGAAATCAGGCTAATTCATAAAAAAAGAGTAAAAAACCCTTTAATTGATAACACAGTAAAATATTAGTAGTCAGATAATTCAACACGCCTAGGAATCGGCATTATTTTTAAAAGTGATATAAAGTCATTAGAAGCGGGAAAAAAACTAACCGGAAAACCTAAAATTATTAATCTTCTTATAAAATACTATTATTGAAAAAAATTAATTATTTCAGTTAGGTTAGATTAGGTTTTCGGGCTAGTTTTTTTTTCCTATTTTTAATGACTCTTTCACTTTTTAAAGTTTGTCGATTCATATGTGTGTTGAATGATCATGGAACCTTAAATATTTTAATATTTACCACGCAGAACTTTGGATATTGAAGAGATAAACTCATAGAATTGTGCTATGGGTGTGGCTGTACGCCCAAGGTTAGCTATATTTTTCGGTTCTTTAGGTGAAATTTGTAAAACATTATTACATATATACCGAATTTCTTTCTTGAAGAACTAATCATTTTCATTGGCTTGTATGGGGGCGATAGTCAAAAGATCCTTAATGAACCAAAGATATCGTTCTTTTTTAAATCGGTACAAATGTCAAGATTAAGATAGGTAGAGAGATAGTTGAAATTTGTTTCACAAATAATTTTATATTAATGGAAATAATTGATAAAGTTATTCCCTACTTGCTACGCTAGCTTTGGCTGTGTTATGAGTAGTCCATTTCTTTTCATGGAAATATAAAATAATCTACTTTGTGATCATAATAACATATGTGTAGTACACTTTAAATTATTTAATAAGATGGCTGTACTAAAAAAAATGATTTATATAGTAAAATTAAAAATAAACATAAAAAACAAAAATTTGAAATTAAATTTTAATCATTTGGCATGGAAGTGTGGCCTATGCGAAAGCGAGAAGATACAAAGATCATCAGGGAATTCATTAACTCTGACAGTCGCGTACCGGGACAGAACAAGTCGCTTATTCCAGTATCTACATAATCTGATTGCTAGACTAGAGTGGCAGAGGCCTTATCAAACTGACACATTTAACATTCTGCACTTTGCTCCCAGAAAGCAGAATAAAATATTATGGAGCTTCACAAATCTCCGTTTTTCATTTAATTTTTCTGACGTTCTGCCTTTTTATGACATTCATTGTATTACTCGAGGAACCAGAAGCTTTAAATTCTGGCGCAACCGTTGGACAATTATGAACCAAGAGCTGCACTCAATATTTAAAAACAGTTTTATGGAAATGTATTTAAGATACTGTCTTAAAACGGGAAACTCTTCTTACGCTAGGAGTTATCCAGCATCTTGAACAGTAAAATAAAAAAAAAATAATAGTTGAAGAGCCATTTTTTTGTTCACAATTGTCAACTATGTTTTCTGCACTTAATAATTGTTCTTCGTATGGTGGAGGAGAGTTTGTGGAGGTCACAGTGGGATGCTGAGGTTATTCAGTCGGTCGACGGCATCGGAAGTCACGTAGTTTTGCACAGATGTGCCATAGGGAAACTGATGAAGGGGACATTCTTCTAAGATTAATTCTGTTATTTGATTATGTCTACATTCAACAGTTTGGAATCCTTTAGGCCCCATTTAAGCATCACATGAGAACAACGGCGGTGACTGCACCGGATACGGTTTAATTATTTTCACATCTACCGATGGAGAGAGAACCCTGGCAGTTAAATAGTAGGGTCTACAAATAGGTGCTTAACTTTCACGACCTTGGTCTGCCACTGATGTCTCCACGACTCTTCGCTTGAGTGTCGTGATAGAAGTAGTCTTAAAAAAATAATAAAAAATGCTTACCGAATTTAATACTTTGTGTGAAAGCACAAACAAAAATAATAAATAACAGTGACAGTTATTACATAATCCTTAAAAGTTGATGCTAACACAGTACTGACACATATGTATTGCGTGCATACATCATCATTTTTTTATTATTTATTCCATATCTCGGCGAGGAAAGTGCAATACTACGAGTTCCATTTAATATAAATAAAAATGTTAATTCAGCTACTGTTCGCCTTTGTTACAAATTATATTGAATTATAAACGGACAATGTTATTGCTGAATTTTTTTGAGAGATATTTTAAATATTTTGTTGTTGTATTTTGCGAATACGATCTATGATATCGATATAATTACTATAATGTATTTTACATCTGAGTCAATATTATAATTAAAATTTTGTCATAAAATAACTAAAAGCCCCTTAAGGGCGTATGCAATATAATTAAATAATAATATGGATATCAAAACATAAAAGATAAAAATATTTTCCGGCTAAAAATTCAAAAAGATAAAATACGTAAAAAAAAATCTTTTTTAAATCTAACAGATCAGAGTTTAGCTCAATCACTTGCAAATAAGACCCTGATAAAAGTCCATTGCTGCCATCAGAAAGTGTTTTCGCCCTTGGCTAGTCGCGCTCTGTACTTGGAGATTCGTTTTTTTATTTGGTCTCGGAATCCGGGAATCGACCTTCCTGCGAACATCTCAGTGGCACTGCAGTACCAGAACAACCCGAAAAGTATTCAGCATTAGCTGTTTATATTGCACTTCCATTCTTTTCAGAGTTTTTTTTATTGACCTTTGTCCACAACTCCTAGGTACATAGGCTGGAGTAGTAGGTATTGAAAACTTGCCTTTTTACTTCTGGGCTACACTTGATGACTCTCCGAGTATTCATGTTTACTCTAATACACAGTGATCTTCAAATTTTATATTTAACTTTAAATTTTAAAAATTTATATCACAATTAGTATTCTAATTATACGTATATAGAATTTTTATTGATTCCTTAATTTATAAAATATTTAATTACATAATAAATTTATTTCTAATAAATAAAAAGACACGATTTTCACGATTTCGTTTTTAATATAATAAAACTTACTCTTCAAATATTCCAAAAACCAACCACCCTGTTGTTCCTATTTCGCTAAAAAATAATGAGTGTGAGAAAGTAAGAAAAATAACTGTTTCCCAATGACGTCTTGTAAGGAAATCACTAAAGTGTATACAAGTGATCGAATGCAATCTTAACATTAATTGTGTGACCTGTACGGACAATTTCCCAATCTTTAGATAAAATCACAGACGGAATCTTTTGGCATGTGCTCCGAAAGTCAAAAAATCTTACAAAACTACTTAACAGAATAGAAAATTCTAAATCTAAAACGTTTACTTTGAAACCTCAGAAGAAACAGGGGAAAAGACTGTGATCAAATTTTGAAATGAACTAAGACCCAAACGTCATTACGCTTGTCGAAGCAATAGGTAAGGGAACCAGAAAAATAGGATACAAATAATAAGCGTGTGATGACTAATGTTGTTTTGTTTAGTGGCCAATCACATATTTCAAATTCTCAGTATAGTCCTTCAGCTAAATGGCCGGGCCAGGTGTTGTAATCTATATCAGTGGTTAATTACATTTTCTTCACAAATCATTTTAATGAGTCATCCATCTTGCGAGCTTCTAACTAGTTTATGCAGTGTTATAAGTTAGTAACAACTATCTCCTCATCTGAGTGATGTAAATTGTGTGTACACGAAACGAGCCACATTTGTCGTCGGATTGGCCGAAAGGAAATTCATACATAATTCACAAGTCCCGACGTGGTTCTGACGCATTAATCATATGGCTTGTGTATAATAAATAAATATGCGCATATCCTTCTCATCATAAATAACATATTGAAACATAGAGCTGCGCACTTTCAAATTATTACACTTGAGGAACTATTTCATATTCACCTACATAATAATGCGGAAGTAACAACACGTTTGCAAAGTCTAGGATTTAGAACCGTTGATAAAATTGTTTAAAAATTTATGTCGTAAAGCCCAAATGTTTTAAAACACTACAGTATGGCAACGTGGAATATTAGTTATGAGACTAACAGAACAGAAAATGGAGTGAAGCATCTAAATGCAGATACATTTTTAGGTAATAGTTGGATTTAGATAAGATTGCCTAAAAAATAAAAACAAATTCTATTGAAAAGGTTTGAAAAATTCCACTTTCACTGAATTAACTTATTGAAACTCTTAAATCTAATCGTAATGTATTTTATAATCATTGAAAATAATATTTACAAATCTCAACTGAAATATGAAACAGAAAACGGTCGCATCTCGATCTTTTAGTGTTAGCTTCAATAATAATTAAGTGCATTGGTTTACTTGCTTCAGTTGGTCCGATATAAAAGAAATGAAACAAAAAATATGCTTTGTATTCGCCACTTTATAAATATACATAGATATCTACAAAATCAGGCAGATTTATGTAATTAATTCGGATCTGAACTTTCAGAGGGCATTGACCACGACATACCAATGAAGTCACAAATACGAGTGTGTAATGAAGAAAAACAAGTCTATATTTAGGTACTTATTAAATGAAATTCGGTTATTCAAAGGAATGAAAGTTGAACACAACTCAGTAAGTATTCGTAGTTCATATACACTGGTGACTGTTTTCAGAACTCCTGGTAAATCTCTTTACCAACATAAGTACTAAAGCACAGGCATATCCTTAATATAATCGATCAATTTAATTTCACGATTCTTCAGAACAGTTTTTCGTGAAATATTCATAAGATTATGAAACGCGGCAGAGAGTTAAATTAGAATATGTGAAGGGCTAGCTTAATTTTCACACCACAGGAAAGGCTATCCTCAGAATGGGATCACTTTCGAAATTTTGAACTTTGAGAAAAAAATGCAATATTCTGGATATTTATGACATTGCCAACAAGAAAATAGACAATAGAATAATATGAGAAGAAAGGGAGAGTGTTGTATCTAAATCATTTACTTACGTTTCTGTAGTTATTCAACCCTTTTACCAATGGATTAAAATAGAGTTTTTTATAAAGAAAAACAAATGTCTCAATGGATTTCTCTTGCCCTTCGTCGGGTTTTTGGACCGAAATGGAGAACTCATGCCATTCTGTCACTGAACTTTGACCAGGTTCAATGAAAATTTATATTTGTTTCTTTTATTTTCGTCTCACTTACTCCATATTTGCATTCCTATATGAGTCACCATGTTGAATGTATGCTGACCGATAACTGTGGATCTCAAATAATTATAATTAGATTTTATGGTCTTATTTAATCAAACACCACACACCTATCTCCATAGAGTTACTACTTGAATATGTATTGAGTTTACTTACAATAGTAAATTCATTAATAATTTGCTTTGAATTTCTTCACACTTTTACTGCCAGACAAATAATACATATTAATGTGAATGTACAAAGTTGGGACTGTGTCAAGGAAAAAAACAGGAAACCAATTTTGTGCTTTTTGAAACACCGTATTTACAATGTGGTACGTTCTTATCGCAGACATAGAAAGCTCATATACATATAAGAGCCACTTTTTATTGGTGGTAGTTGATCCTTTTCCATATATTTTTTTTATCCAACAAATTGTTTCCTTGGGCTTGCTGTATGTGACGTGACTAAAGGTCAAACTGAATAATAAATAAAGTGTTTAGTTTCGAGCCACAAGGGGACTCGTACGCATGATTTTTGACATGTAACTCAATTGCAAAAGAAGAATAAGCTCCAGAATTCTATAAACGGACCACAGGTAGGAAAAAAATACAAAAACCAAGAAATATTCATTTTTATTGTATAATACACGATTCTGACATGCTTAACGGTATCAAAATAATTTTATAAAATACAATATGTTAGCTGAAGTACCCAGCGTTGCTCGGGGTTATGAATGGTTTTGAGTAAAGTTTGGGGTTGTGATATGTTACCCTTACCCATACCCCTACCCTTATCACTACCCCTACCCTTATCCCTACTCCTACCAATACCCCTACCCCTACCTATAAACCTTCTCGGGACAACACGGATCATTTTGCAAAAAAAATGGGCGTAAATCGGTCCAGTAGTTTTTTAGTCTATAGCGGATACACCTTCGAACGTTGCATACATACACAAAAACAAACGGTCGGTAAAAATTCATTAAGTTAAAGAGTTTATTTGAAAATCGAATTTTGCTTAGGAAAAATCATCAAATTTGGTAACTAACAAAGGTACCTATTTAAAGTACCTATAATTATTGATTTCGTTCAAAGTATATTCGATTTAGGTAATACTCCAATAAAATTCATTATTAAAAGTTTATTTGAAAATTGAATTTTAATTAAAACTATTTATGGTTTGCAAAAAGACGTTCCAAAGTGTGACATGGTTGACCGTTTCGTAAGAATTTTTGTATTGGTAAAATAGCTATTCAGATGTATTTCCATGTGGTTGTAATAATCCTGAAACCTTCGCGAGGGTGGAAAGAAGATATTTTCAAAAATTTAAAACATTTCCTAGGCTTAATATAACCACACATAAAGAACAAAGAAACAAACAAACTTACATTGATTTTAATATATTTATAGATTATGTTATGTTTTTCAATGGAAATAAATCCGACTAAAGATTTAATATACGTGATATACAAGGTGGGTTCAAAAGAAAAGGTGAATTTCAATTTTTTTCGAAAAGTATTTATTTATTCATCAATATCCATTTTCTCTCCTTCAAAGTAATCACCCTCAGATATAATGCACTTATGCCAGCGCTTCTTCCAATCCTCGAAGCACCTCTGTAATGCGCTTTACGGTATGGCCATCAGCTCGTTCTTCGATTCTGAGTTTATCTCATCAATTGTGGCAAAACGCTTTCCTTTCATTGGTCTCTTCAGTTTCGGGAATAGGAAAAATTCGCAGGGAGCCAAATCTGGTGAATACGGTGGTTGAGGCATAATTACGGTGCTGTTTATGGCAAAATAATCACGAACAAGCATTGATGTGTGAGCTGGTGCATTATCGTGATGCAAAATCCATTATTTGTTTTTCCACAATTCCGATCGTTTGAGCCGTATTGCTTAACATAAACGTTGCATAACTTCCGTGTAGTATTCTTTATTAACCGTACAACCTGTTGGCAAGAACTCATGATGAACTACGCCATTATAATTGAAGAAAAAAGTGAGCAAAACCTTCACATTTGATAGAACTTGGCGAGCTTTTTTCGGTCTTCGCTCTTCTGGCCGCTTCCATTGGGATGACTGGGCATTGGTTTCGACATCATAACCATATAATCACGTTTTATCACCAGTTATGATCCTTTTGAGCAAATCTGGATCGTCGTTGACGTCATTCAACAACTCCTGAGCGATACTAATGCGACGTTGCTTTTGCTCAAAATTTAGTAATTTCCGAACAAACTTCGCTGCCACACGTTTCATGCCCAAAACATCCAAGAAAATTGCATGGCATAAGCCGATTGATATGTCAACTTCCTTTGCAACTTCCCTAATAGTGATTCGACGATTTTCCAAAACCATTTTCTTCACTGTTTCGATGTTTTCTTCGTTTGTTGACGTGGTTGTAACTCCAGGACGCTCATCGTCATTAACATCTTCTCGGCCTTCTGTAAAGTGCTTGTACCAATTATAAATACTTTTTTGAGACAAAGTTGACTTGCCGAATGCCACAGTAAACATTTTACGTGCGTTGGAGCACTTTATTCCATTTTTAACGCAAAATTTTATACATATTCTTTAATCCATTTTTTTCAAAAGTAAAAAAATCGAAGAACACACAAAAACGTGACTAACCCTTCCAGTTGTCAAAAACAAACTACTAATCCAAAATGGCTGATAATGCTACCATATGATAAACATATGTTTACCAACATAACAAAAAAAAATCGATAATCGAATGTACACAGCCCGCGAAAATTCAAAATTCACCTTTTCTTTTGAACACACCTCGTATTACTGCTTTCCGTTTATTGGCAACAAATTTTATATTTAATATTTTTGGTTCGAACTAATTGGATACGCAGAGAGGTAGGGTAAAATAATTAATACAATGGTGTGAGTTAAATCCGCAATCTTCCAAAAAAAATACTTCGTCTCATAAAATATATATTACTCAGTAATAGACGCCTTTTCTAATAGTAAAAATGAGCAATAATCGCTTTAAATATGCCCATGAGGCCAATAAACCACTTACCACTGTTAGCAAAAATGATATCCAAACGTTTTTACGATTCCCTGGTTACCTTTGATATATTTTTCTTTTCGGAGTGGAACCGACCATTCCCATTTTCTCGATTGTTTTCACTCGTTTCCGGAGCCTATGAAATAACAAAAACAATATCCGGGAAGTGCTTCCGAGGTTTATATTACACCTGCATATTTATGGTTTTAGTTCACTATCCACACGAGATGCCAAGGCGGTCGGAATATTGTCGTAAACTTGCGTTTTTACTGGCGATGTCAAATCCATGCAGGATCAATACAAGAATTTAAAATAAAACCAAAAGTCATGCAGGAAGTGGAGTGCATACAGATATATGTATGGCGGGGTATTGGAGTGAAGCTCTGCGGAAAGTCCTCCAATGAGCTTTGTTTTACAACTCTGAAAGCTTTGAGATTTCTAACGTGTGAAAACTCGTGAAGATAACACTGCGAGCCACCAACCAGTTATTCAAAATTTATTATGGACTAAATTTCGCATGTTCTCCTGTGATATATCGGGTATTTTGGCCATTTTCCTTTACAGAGACAACCAGATTGCTCAAAATGGTGATACTGACAACAAATAATACTCTTTCTAGTTCCAGGTTCAATGATAAAAGGAAGATGACTTAGTTTCACAGAACTCACGAACTCCGAAAACCTTTTGCTGCAGAGTAGTCACTTTATTCACAACTGAATCGAAATGGCTACTTGGCGGCGCGAGCACTCAATCATTCGTTTGCGCATGTAGATCATTCACATATATGACGTATTATTCAGGCAGTATAGCGGTACGGAATTGGGTCCATCATTTTGAAAAACTCCGTACCTACATAATCAAACAATTGATTTGAAATTGGGCTTCAGATATTTTCATTTCGTAACTTATTATTTATTAATTGAGAATCAACCAACTGATTCACTATTTTCCCTAAAAATCTTTACTTTGGTGTATTAAATAGAACAGAAAATATCTCTCGAAGAACGACGTCTGGCGTCAAAATAATGCTTTTAATAAAATTAAGTGTAACTCGAGATTCATACAACAATTTCTTGCTTATAGCACCAGCACTTCCATCATAAGCTACGAATGGTATTTCTTGTCTATTTAAATTTAAACAAATAAAATCACAGGTCATTTTGCTTATTTCACAAATCTCATTTCATCAATAAGAAAAAAAAATCGCCAATTAAATTGTGCAAGGTAATAAGTAAAAAAAATATGTGTATTGAATAGTAAAATTGTATGATTTTGTTTTCACAATATTTACGTTGCCAGTTCCCATACAGACTAAATTATATCATTTTTAATATGATTTTTAAAAAAAATTGCAAGGGCAATTTACGTGGAACAGGTTCACGTTGAATATAGATTGATCCATAATGCGTTTGATAGTGATGAGGCTATGTAGGACGATCGCGATTCATTATTGATTCAACAATGAAACTGAAATGTGTCCATCACAGCGGTACCTAGTTATGGATGGTATGATGTTACCGGTATGGATGAATTACAATTTTTAAATTCATGTGAGGAAAATAATTTTGCATATCGTATGCAAAAAATTGCCGCAACGACTCAAACCAGGAACTTCCTGTGTCCACAATAATTACTTGCGAGTTGCAATCTGCCTTTGTCAAAAATAATCGTTTGCACAGTATCAAAAGATACATAATATAACCAGGTAAATATCGATTGCAAAGAATTAAACTTTTTATTTATTTGATACTACACAGGAGTTCCAGCTACTCCCAACCGTCCGGAGCCAGTGAGAAAATGGCATCCCCAATTGGGGTATATTGCGAGGATGAAGATATTGAAGAGGAAAAGGAGATGGGAAAGGGGAAGGTGAGGAAGTACCTGACTATTCAGGTCTGGTCACCGAACACGGATAAAGCCATTTCAAGCAAGGTTTCGATTTTGAACGGTGGTTTTTCACCAGGGTGATACTGACAGTATCATGCATCTTGGAACGTGCCGCAAATATGCTACATATTATTTTTAATTAAATGGACCATTGTCCTATACACTTCAATTCCGAATAAAAAGAACATTGAGAACTAATAAAATTTGATATTTTTACATACATATTTTGATATACGAGTACGCGAGTACACTAAACATTGCTTTTCTCGTAACAACAAATTTTGTCTTGTTGCAGTTTAATACTTGGTCATCGATATAACCAGTCACCAATATACCGCCTTATTGTATTTAGCCCAAAATTTATTTATTTATAAATTAAGCAGAATTATTTTGTTGATATCTGTATATTAAAAACAGTGGTGTAAACAAAGCAATTCTTTTTTTATGTTGATAGAATGCAGTCACTTTGTGGTTTGACAGATTAATGAAATAAAACAATCATTTTGTTTATATAACCACGAAATTTATTAATTTATTTATTAAAGTCGACCAGTTTTGGTTAACACAACCATTACCAGGGCACAAAATTAGACTAATAAAAAAATACGTACTGTGTATATTTATAATTAGAATGAGACAAAACATAACTTAGAACAAATAAACCATGAGATGAAATAGAAATCTAAAATAATAACAAATAGAAAGAGACGGATGTATACATGATGGATTACCAAGGGACACCAGAATGGATGATTAAAAGAAAGTGGGAAATTTAATGAGTTTATGGAAAATATACCCAATATTGGGCTATTGGACACATTTAACTTATTATTAAGAATTTTGCTTTTGGTTTTATTTGCTCTCTTTATTTCGAGTGATTCTGAATTATTTAATCTGTTTCCAAGACCATTTTTTTGCAGAATATTAGCACCGGCGCTTTGATTAAAGGTATAATTTTTATCAGAAAGGTGATTGGCGAATTTCGAAAAGCCATTATTATTTACGCTTCTAAGGTGCTCTTTACTTCCAATGTTGACACTGCGTGTTGTTTTGCCAATATATAATGCTGAACAATCATTGCAATCTAATTTATAAATTCCCGAGTGAATAAGTTCGTGGTCTTTATCCTTTGAATTGATTACAAAGTACCTTAATTATTGTTTATATAAAATGCTGGTTGAAAAATTGAGAAGAAAGATTTTTTACACTGCAGGGAGAAAAATAATTTTTCAATAAAATACCAAGCAATTGGTGATTAAGATTGTTATTACTTTTTACATTATGTGGATTAACGAATAAGTATTTTTTGTGGCTATTTGTTTTGGTTTTTTACTTAAAATTGTACCAATCAAATCGGAATCACATTCGTTATTTACGGCTTTTTTTAAATTAATGGTATTCCGTTGGAGAAATTAGTATTTGATAACGGTATCGTGACCAAACGATGGATCATTGAATCAAACGCGGAGTGTTTATGAGCAACAGGATTATTGGACGTATTATGTATGACAAAGCTTTGAATTATTAAAACAGGTCGTTCAATTATTGCTAACAATAGTAATGTAATATACTCGTACATTCTTAGACGTGCCTACTCAATTTTGAAACTATATTTGTCTCTAGGCATATGCAATTCTTTTTTTTATTTTTACATTTACTCTCCCTTATTAAACTACCAAAATATGACATGTGTATTCAACAAAACCTCTATACACCGATATAATATCTTAAAACCTCTGTCATGTCTTTATTCTTATAGTTGTTTATTTAATTATACATCTTACGTACTTACTACGTCTATCTCAATGCAGGAATTTTCCAAGTGAGATAGACATGGAACATGCTTTTGTAATTATGTTTTATAAACATCATTAAAAAAATGCATAGTTTTTAAAATATCTTTGTCGGTGGGTTTTATATTTTAATTGGATATTAACGGTGTATTTTGTTGAAGATCTTGTTTAAATAGTTGTTTGGGATTGAAGGGAAATATGAAGATTAGATTGGAGAGGTGAGAATAGCTACTTTAGCATAAAGTTGTCTAATTTTCATAACGTATAAATGCGTAAAAAAATCTGCAAAATCTGTAAAGTGTTGTCCTTTGTAATGCTTTGCACTTTGCTATTCAATAATAAAAGAGTTTCTATGAATTCAAACTGTGCGTTTATATAATATATTTCTTTCAGATTGTGAAAGGATCCATCCGTTAAAATATATTTCTTCGGAAATCTTATGCTTTAGTAACACGTATTAAAATATATTCGAAATAAGAGAAGAATTCTCACAGGACGAAAACTAATATTGAAATAACCGATTGAAGAGCTGGTGTTCAATTTTCCCTGCCATTTTAGTACCACCTTCAAAGGATTGGTTTTAATTATATCAGATTAAAAGATCACCTTTCGAACACTTCAAACAATATCCAGGAATCGCTTTGATTAGCCGTTGTTTCTAGAAAAGTCTAAATATTGCGATTTGTTTAAATAAAACTAAAACGAAATTAAAATTTTCAGACTTGGATTTCGTGTAAATTTTAATATGTAGTTTGATGAAAGTGCTACTTATCGGAAAAAAAAGTTATTTTTAGATTAGTTCGTCTAATATAAACCTTCAAATTATTCGATGTAAGCGAATTTATATATATTGGTATTTTGAGATATTTGAAAAATCATATAATAATATGTACTTGTAAATTAACGCGAAATAGAAAATACATAATAACGTTATTACCTTCGCAACGCGATGGGGGAGGAAGCTATACACGCGGATACATCCAATTATTTAAATGAGGATGCTCGAGTATCGCCGAGGATGTTTGGTACAGAGAGTGTCGAAAATAGCATTACACAGGGTATAACAGAACACACCCTAACGACCTTTACCTGCGATTCTTGAATTAATTTGGAGTGAAATACATATTACATGCTATTTTTAGAGACGGAGTTTTTTTTAAGCTAAAAAAAACATATTTTTTGCACATTATCACTGAATCACTGTCGACCGAATGAACGAAGAATGGAGTGTAAGGAGAATATCACACCCGCATGTGAATGGAAGAAGAAGTTGGGGATGCCCTAGAGTCATGACGTGATTCAAATACTTCAGTCGGGCAATGTCAGAAGTCAGAATAATAGAAGAGAATGTATGTGACGATGTATCGATATGAATGAAGCACGAAGTGTATGCCAAGATCGAGTTGTTTGGTGATATGTCTTCTCTGTCTACCCCTGCTGCGAAACAGCGTGATGGTTAGATAGTTCGTTGGTTATTTTATTATACGGCTTGGCGCCCTCGTGGCAGCCGGCTGCGTTTTGTAGTCGCTCCCGATTTACCTTGGAAGGATCGGGAAGTTATTAATTTTCCCGGTGTAAAAATAGCATAAAATAACCGCAATAATTTTTGGGTTACATTTATAAAAATTACATAATTTTAGTGCTGTCGTTTCGGGCTTAAATCAAGTTTATAATAAAAAGCCAAATATTTTGAGTTGAAATCTGCTTCGTTCTTCCGAATTAACGCATTAGACATCGGTCACATCCTTAGAGTAATAATACATCTGGCGGCGGTCGGTCGAACACGTGCGGAACTAGTGAAGTGCGGTGGTTGTAAAAAATATTGTATACAACCGGGAAGTGAACCCCAACAAGAACACCAGCTGGGGCGAGAACGAGCCTTTACCTACGTCATTGAGATAGTGGCCAAGTACCTCAGCAAGCACGACTTTGACCTGATCTGCCGGGTGCATCAGGTGGTAGAGGACGGGTATGAGTTCTTTGCCAAGAAGCAACTGGCACTGCAGAGAATTCGATAATGCAGGAGCAATGATGTCAGTGGACTACACGATGAAGTGCTCCTCCGGATCCTGAAGCCGGCTGACAAGCGCCTGGCGTACGTGCAGACGAACATCAATCCGACCCCTCACGCCACCAGGGGCGTAACCAAGACAAAGAAGATTTTGAGGGCCCTCTGGATAAATCCCACCGGCCACCATCCTCCCCCGCCGCTCCACCCTTTTAAGAGTGTTCTGTGTTATTTATCCTAAAAATATGGATAATAATTCTTTGTCTTAGCTTAAATACATTCTTGAATATAATGGAAACAGTCACTCTATCATTTGTATTATCGTCTTGCAATATTAAATACATTCTTGAATATAATGGAAACAATCACTCTATCATTTGTATTAGCGTCTTGCAATATTAAATACATTCTTGAATATAATGGAAACAATCACTCTATCATTTGTATTAGCGTCTTGCAATATTAAATACATTCTTGAATATAATGGAAACAATCACTCTATCATTTGTATTAGCGTCTTGTAATATTAAATACATTCTTGAATATAATTTAACTTCATCTCTTTATATGGTCTATAAATAATGTGTAATGATGGCCTGTCCAAAAAAAATAAATAAATAAATAAATAATAATAAATTCATAGAATAGACGTAATATAAGAATAATATAAGAATAGGAAGTAATATTTGTACAGCGCCCCTGAGGTGATTTCTCACAAAAGCGGCGCTATAAAAATCATCCGATTATTATTATTATTATTATTATTTTGTGATCTTGTCGCTACTTGACAAGAACTTTTTTCCGCCCATTTGTACCACTTGGTACACCCTGTCTCGTTCCAGAATCATTTGACAGTATGGGATACGAGGGCGGGTCAGTTGGTTGGCATTAAATTCTACCAGACGGCACGTGTAAAAAAATGTACTTTGATCTTTAATTGAAAAAAAATGATTTTTTCTATAAAGTAGCTCAGAAATAGCTGGAATCACTTCTTGTTAGATTCTGTTTATAATTTAAAAGAATAATAATTTAAAGGGTTCAATGCTACGTCCCTAAATATCTGAATATAATTAGTTCTAAATCTAGTTCGCATCGGCACAGAAATTCCTAGCGAGGAGGACTATGCAAAACATTCTGAATTACCTTGTAATTTGTTATTATGTAAATAGAAAAGTAAGTGTATTGAAACAAAAAAAAATTAAAATAAAACATCGAAAAATTCATGAAAACAATAGAATAAGAAAACAAGTGAGCTATTCTCACGAGAAACATCAATCACGGCGACCTTAGAGACATTTTTCGGTGTGGGGGCGAGCTGCAATTGATAACGTTACTGCATTCTCCTTCTATCTTTACGTCTCGTTTCGGTTGATATGGTTTACAGCGGTGAAGACATGTATACTTCGATCCGCTAATTTTTAAAGGCATCGGCATTTATTTTATCTGACAAGTTCCGTGTCATGGCATTACGGTTTCTGGCTCAAGGCACATTTAAACCAAACGAGCAAGAACATAAAGCATGAGCCAAATTATTCTGTTCCTGCTCGACCGATATAAAAATGGCGTAGAAATGCTCGCTCGCTCTATAAAAAGCATTTACACTAAGAGAACATCACAGGATTGGAAGAAGAACGAGCAATCGCTCATTTGGTCTAAACGCACCTTTACAAAGCGTAAAACACACCTATAACCTACATTATTCTGTTTCCGTTGAAGCTTAAATAATACTATGATTGCGATTCATTTGCGGAGAGTGGAAGTTACATTATATCTACTGGAGAGAGACCAGAGATTCAGAATCAATAAGTTCCTTGAATTGACTCTTAAGGGTTTAGTCTCAGCAGAGTTATATTGTCGATTAGAAACTCCCAAAGTTATTTCCGCCCCACAACATTCCTTGGTGAGGGATGTTATATTCTCACTAGTGGAAGTGGGTTTCTCGTGTGGTGTTCACATTAAAAAAATATATTATGTGTCAAATTCTCATGTCCAATATAAACGCACACGCGTTAACAAACTATAAAAATCCAGCATGTAAAATAAATTAAAAAATCTTTTTTTTTTTTAGATTTAATGTAAATAAAATTTCATGATATTATTATTAAGTTCTGCAAGTATTTTTACTTTTTTATTATTGTGACAGCTGTTTCGGTGGTTAATCCAGATTGTGATGACTTATTTATACGATTTTCTTTACTCCCACCCAATTCTAATTTGGAGGGGTTTTTAAAAATAATGATTGATCATCGGTAAAACTGATTTAGTTAGAAAATAATTAAAATTCTCTATTCCGTGATGTTTTTACTTTTATAATGTGTTTACCCTATTTACGTAGAACTTAATAATAACATTATTAAATTTGATGTACATAAAATTTTTAAAAATAAATTAATTGGAGTTCTACGAATTAAACACAAAAAACGATTAATAAAAATTCTTTCCTTTATTTCATTCTATGGTATTTAAAAAAAATAATATTTTGAAAACCACCAGTTACAATATTTATGAAGTATGATAAATTTATTTATAGATTGTACCAATAATAGGTGTTTACTTAGGTGTCTTAATTATGCAAGTACAAAAAATGTTACAAGTGTTACCCTTTGTGGACGGGATGGAGGGAGGGAGGGGAAGGGAATAGATCTAGTATGTATAGCATAATATATATTGTGTGAATGTGAGTGAGTTAAATAAGTTCAAACTCACTGTATGAAGTGTTACAAATGCGTGAAGCGCGGTGAACAAACGTGTTTTGTTTTGATTTAGTGTTCCATTAAGGGAGGCTTAGTGGACGGTTTTGATTAGTTTGTCTGATGGGCACACTTAGGTAATTGAATTTATATTGTGTGCTTGTTTTATGGATTCCGACTGAGGATGGTCATCATCGGCTGTAATAAATAGCGATTTTCGATTTTAATTCCTTAACTTATCTAAAAGAGCTGATAGATTTTTTTTAACGTATAGGTACATAACTATTGCGGGCTGATACTGTTGGTTTTACAGCACACTTGTTTAAGACGACGCTTTCGGGGGTCGTTTAAGTATATTGAATTTCTGATGACGTAACTCGTTCTGTGTTGAAGCGACCTCGGGACGGTGAGAGTATTGCTGATTATATCAAGCTGGGATAACGTATGACTATAGCTTAGAACTAATACTACCCTTCCTAGCTCCTATCCCTTCTCGGTCTAGGGAAATAGCTAATAATTTGTTACTCATTAGCATTACTGTTATGACAAGGCGGCTAGATTACATTGTTATTTTATGTTGTCTTTAATAGTATTATTACATACCTTTATTTACCACAACACAGCAATTTATTTGTACATGTAAATAAGGACAATTAAATATTTACTTAAAAATTTAATTTGTGTTCACCACTGTTTCGAAACATGTTTCGAAAGCCAAGCGATGGTTTTATATTGTATGTGTCTATACATATTATTAATTTTTAGTATGATGTGTGTCCTGATGAGGAAAGATTCGCTGTCGAAACATGTTGATATTCATATATTAAAGACAGTGGTGTAAACATAGTAATTCTTATATTATATACAGATTATATCGCTAGCCTTTAAGGCACAGAGGAGACCGATAGCTTTCTCTCAAAGACTATGAAATATCGACCTGTAATATCTGCACAGGGCACGTGGATCTAAAATATGACACCTGAAACAATATGAATTGGTTCCCGAAAACATTTATTAAAAAGAAAGTGCATTATTTCGTAGTCAGAAGATTGCAAGAAGTATTGTTTGTTACTTTTTGTTGGTCTATATCTAGCAAATTTGTATCCCAGTAATTTTGCATCAACAGAGTGGTTAACTTTATCTAGATCACTTTTCAAACAAAAAATTGAGACAGTTAGAGATATTTGAGGTAGGAATGGTCTAGAACATTATTATTAAAAATTTATTCAACTATGTGAATACTTTAAGAAACATGTACGTCACATAACGTTTGATGCAAGGGTTTTCAAAAAAACTAACAATTGATAAATTTCAAAATTTCTCCTAGCTCTGGTTTCCTATAACATGACCAAATTTTATCATCCCATTAGGGGTTAACTGTGCGCTATGTATTATTTAGGAGCAAAGCGCGCCAGTCTTTCCAGCGAGCTAGAGGATTTTGTTATAAAATTACTCACAGGGGATCAAAATCATTGTACTTATTTATATGACACACCAAATCTAGTAGTAATACTCGTATATCGATGCTATGGAAAAATATGTACTCAATTGGCGACTGAAGCCAAATGCGTCAAAAAATTACAACAGCTTTCCATCTGAGCAATTCGCTGGCGAATGCCAAACTCTGTGTTCAGTTCGTTTAGTTCGTAATAATGACCATGACCCCTATCCCCGATATTTTGATGTCACTTTGAAGGGGAGCCTGAAATACTAAGAACACATGGGAACAGGCAGAAAAAAAAACAGGATAAAGTTCAACACAGTAAGTAAGCTAGCTGGGACTGGCCGGAGATGCGACGCTAAGACTTAGAACCGCATCCGTTGCCTTAGTTTTTTCAACAGATGTGTTTTGTACTACTAGACTGTGCTGTGGACTAGAAATGTCCATATTTTCATAGTCAATGTTCAGCTTAACGCCATAATGCGGACCATCGTCGGGCTCTGAAATCGAAATCCCTCCTCTGGTTTCTTGAATTTATAATACAGAAACGAAACAGTATATTGGTTATAGTGAGGAAAAAATTCAAAGAATTATATTGTGTATTGTGGGTACCAATGATATGTTACCTCTTAATGTCTTATTTACATATTGGATAATTACCGGGTGACGTGTGTAGCGTATAAGTGTGTGTGTAGGCGTGAGAAGTGGTGATGTGTATCATACATATTGAGTAATCATTGATACGATGCTCCCTTTAAATGTGACCAGTGAATCTGAAAAAAAGTCGATCTTAGATACAAGGCAAATATTATTGAAGGAATGAAGAGGACGATTAATTGTAAAATTTTTTGCTGCATTTTTTTCGTAACTATGCTTTTGGGATAGTACTATATGACGGGTGTGTCTAGCCTTTATTAATAATGTATCAAACGGGCCTATAGAACGAATCAATTCAAACAGATATAAACGTAAACAAAACAATAATACTTGCGAGTTGAATCCTGCGCAAACACCTGCTCATATCTCGACGTAAACAAATTCATCAAAACAACACGTGCCGGTTGAATGACCTCTACGTAAGCATCTGCCCATAACTAAACAAGATCATCATAACAACAATACGTGCGGGTTAAATCCTGCCCAAACACTTGCCCGAATACTCGACGTTCGGCCTATAAAAACCCGTACCCCGCGGTACGTTTCACCATTCCCATTCCAGCGGTGGAACGAAGAACACCTTAACCGGACGCTGCTTCACTTTGGATGCCTCAACTTTCCAGACAGGACAGTCTCTACATCCAGCAACAGCTGACGTCATCTCAAGTGAACCACGAGCTTGCAGCGACCGGCCCGACCTCGAATGCCGGCTCCGGACATGCAGCAAACCGCGCCCATACGACAGCTGACGTTATCTCAAGCAATCGACCATACTGACTGGTGCTATAAATCAAGTACGCTCGGAGCGACGACATATCCATTAAGAAACAACACGGTTCTCAAGAGGATTCGCAAATCACAATAGTCGTGCGTCTCTGTGTGTCGGTGCCTAAATATTTACAATATTTTTCTTGTGCAGAGCTTATACGTGTCGTATAAATAATGTACATTGATAGTAATTGTAGAATTTTTGTTTTAATGCGTTCTATACTATTGTTATAAAATCTACCGGCAATCAGGTGCGATTGCGAAGTCCCCCCCATTTATTCCCTTCCTCCCCCTTTCAGTCCTTGCTTCCCGACTTGATCAATTGTCCAAGATTCATTCCAATACGAATCATCGCCGCGACAACTATTGAAGTGCCGCACCACATCATTCCGAATCAAGCCGCCGCCATGACCACTGAGGAGAAGTAACGCGCTATCGGGTTCGAACCTGAAACATCGCGACGAGCTGTCGGTGAAACGCATCCCGATATACCCGGTATTGTCCGGTTGACAAGCAAGACGCAAGCCGCCATGGGAGTAATTAGTGACAATTGGTGAGTCCTTTTTTTCCATCCATATCACAATTCTTATTTCGCAATCGCATCATCATTTCCTGATAATTGATATCGGGAAATTGAGTAATCCCCGCACCAACTATCGATGTACAATTTATACTGATGGGTTCCAAGTCAGTGAGGCATATTCCAATGTATTTCTGGCCAGTAAAAAAAACATTACGTTTTAATTATACAGGTTACTGAATACTTTACATGCGCCTTAAAAAACACGATGCATTTTATATGACCTTTAAACGATTGAGTTAATGTACTTATTAAATATAAGATTGCTTTCTAGGAAAACACTAAGATCTTCATTTTCCATTTGACTTACAAATATAACATCGCCAAATATCAGGTGAGAGATTGCAATACTGTGCTCTCATCCTGTATGTCACCACTATATAGATTTGAAAACCCTTCTAGATAAAAGGAGAGAGGCTCCTTTGGTTAGCTCTCACTCCAGGAGATGGTGAAAACTTGGGTGGCAATCGGATGATGTGAGAAATGCCCACCTCATACATCACCCCACTGAGATATGACAGCTTGGGTTCTCACTGCCTCGTAAACTCTGGTTCTCCCATGGTCGTTTTGTCCACACGATGTATAGGTTAGATTTTAAAGACTATGCGATGTGTCCAGGCGGTGCGGTGCAGACTACCGAATATGTGGTCAACGAATTCCCGCTTCATTCATTCTCTGGCGGGATTGATGAGGTCCACAGGGCAATTCTCGAGACCCTGGACCGGCTAGCAGACCTAAATGCCTCACTCTGACCCCCCACCATACAAAATAAGAAAAATGAGTTAAAATTTTCGGTTAAATAATCCAAGTCCCCGAGAGTTGTATTTTTACTCATTTGCAATGCAAATTGTTCGCAAAACTCTGAATTTATAAGAGAAACAAACGTTTAACACAGGTAGATATAAATTTATTAGTCAAAGTGTCAAAATATTTAAATATGGGCCATTCCGTTATGATATCACAATGAAACTTTAGATCCTTGGAAACTAAATTAAGACTCGAAGTCTTGCGGAATGACTAAAGGGTTCTCGTTAAGGTCGAATAAGACTTTTCCTTTTCAACCCCCTGAAGAATATTTCGTTCATATAAAACAAGAACAAATCTTTTTGCTTTGGTAAATATAAGCGTTGTATAAATATTTACATCTTCACGAGTTAATGTGAACATAAAAGAGAGATCTACTCGTAAGGTCGTTGAACATTTGAACTTTTATTTCCATCCTAAAAACGAGGCTAATCTATTCCGAAGTCTATTTTACAGTTTAAACAAATGAAAACGCCTTTAATATCTCGTGTGGTAGAATGTTTCCTTGCGAAGGAGTTCATTTATTTAATAATAGATTATCTTTCATGTGAAACTAACACATACACTTTGTGACGGATTACAACTACTACAGTTATTGTGCAATAGACAGGCGACCTCGTAATGTCAGCGAGTTACGAGTATAGCTATAATCAAAAGAAAGGAAGAAGAGTCATGGACAGACAGCGGAGAGCGAGACGGCCACGGAGTCTTTGGTTAACCTTGTTGCGGGTCCGTGGATCCGAACGAGTGATTTGGTACGGCAACTTTTTCGACGTGTTGGGTGATCAAAATTGGTTTACCCTTTACCTATAAATTTAGTCACGATGTGTGAATTGGCACGCTTGGGAGTGTCTGAGAAGGTTTAACGATTTACATTTTATGTTTGTAATGGTCTAACCATCATCATTTTCTTTTTATAGAACCCTGGAAAATATTTTTTTTTTATATGCATAACTTTCATGCTAGAAAAGCTTAAGGGGGCGACATCTATCGACTTGTGGATAGTTTGATTACAGTGAATTATAATCCAATAATTTTTGATTCATAAAACTCGTTGCAACATAAAACCACGAGATGGCAGTGGGAAGAAGGCGTTCCCTCTTATAAATAAACATCACAGGATTGGGCCAGATCGACGAAAACGTTACCAATCAAACGAGCGTTTTACATAAACAATAATTAGTGGTGACAGGACAAAGGAAATATTAATTATTTATGTGAATCGAAAGGGTTCAGATCGACGGCCTATAATGTAAACATTTCACTAGAGGACGAATAGGGCGAGAGAGGTCGTGAACTTTAAAGAATACAATGGATAATGCAGAGATGAATAACCATTGAAAATGGAAGTAGGAAGTAAAAATAATACGCAAAATGTTAATTACAAATAAAAAAACTACAAAGTGATGATTTATCTTGCACGGGGAAAGGTGTGTTTGCATTAGAATTTAGACAGAGAGGCGTGTCATGTAAGGTTAAGTGGAAAAACAACGAATTAGAGAAAATAATTCAGAGAACAATAGCTTCAACAGATGAAAAAGGGAAGAAACAAGAATTATACAGTATGGAAACTTCGGCAAACTTAAGAGGCGATTTAGGCGGAACTAATGTGAAATAGGAGTACAATTTTCTAATTTCAGGAACGTAGATAATTACAAGGGAGTGAAACTAGGCTGATTTTAGGTGATAAAAGGTATTAATTGAGTAGATTCAGGACATCAGATATTATGAAAATGTAGATGAGAAATGTATCAATCAATTATAAAATTTAAACTGAAGGAATTCAATAGAAATATTGAGATATATGGACTACTACTTTGAATATAGTTCGATACATTTAGGTAAAATTTTGAGGTTGTCAATGACTAATGTAAACAAGGCGACAAGAATTGTTTATCCAAGCGACCAGATGAACATGAAACTCAGGTGATAAAGAGACAAACAAACAATTAAGGTTATACAGGGAAGATAGGAATATTTATTTAAGGAAAAGTAATAAAAAATAATGAGTTTTCGATTAACTCTGATTTATATCGGTTTTTTGTAAAAGTAATGGTTATTACCCATAATAATGAGTAAGCTAATGCGATATTGAGTTAGAGTGAAATGGAAAAGGGGGAGTGGCCAGGAAAGAAGTGAACGAACTCATATCTACCAGGTTTGGGGTAGGTAAATCACAGGTAAAAACGCCTATAAATTAATACACAAAATTATTAAAGGTGGTGAAAAATCAATTAAGGATGATATCAAACGACCCGGATGAAAGAATAAGCAGACGACAGGTACATGCAAAAGGTGTAATACAGCTAGACCAGGAAGAAGCAGTGCAACACATTGAAAAATCATTCTGGAAAGGTATATTTATTAACTCAGGCAGGTGAGGTGGGGAAGAAATTATAAAGTGTTTACACCAATATTAGGATCAATTGAAAATTGCGCGAAAAGATTCGTTAATCGAATATTCACATGTTAGATCAGAGAAAAATCATGTTACCATCGGAAAATTCACAAATAAAAAGATATCGCGTATAAAGACAACCAGGGACTAAGGGAATTTCTAAAATTGAACGATGTGAAGAAGGCGCTTCTTTAAATAAAATTCAATAAGGACATAGTGGCTATGATTACGAGATACCCGAGTTCATAGGCGACCAAAGAATAAGCGATAGATAATATTTTCAGAAAAAAAAACATGAATCGAAATTTCCAATTCTATAATAAGGAACAGCAGGGCGATCTAGAGGAATGAACTAAATTCGATCCTGGCCGGGGTGAGGAAAAGTGACAGATGCGAAGGCGGACCAGGTTTTATCTAAATATTTACATTGAAGAATTACATTCGAAATTAGTGTTACTTACATATAGGTTTACGAGTTGGTAAAGAACATAATGTAATGTAGGTATGGAATGGAGTTAAAGCCTTTTGATTTTAAGCTAGATATATAAGGAAATGTAACGGGAGAATATGGGAGTTAGTCGCGGAATACGTCGGGCGAGGAAATATTTAATCACGTGCTGACCGATTTTAAGTAATTGTTTTGTTTTTGGACTTAGGAAGTTTCATTTGATTTGTTTCTTACAATTAAATAAAGTTTTAAATAAATTCTTTTAAATAGTTGTTGGATTGATTCAACAATAGTTTGATTTAATTCAATAATAGGTTGAAAAATATTGAAGTTTTTAAATTCATTATACCTAAGTTGATATTAAAAATTACTTCTGTGAATTAATTAAAATTGGTGGTTTTAAGTGAAATTATAATAAGCGAAAGTGTGTATAAATACAGTGTTTGAATAAATTCTCAATAATAGTTTGATTTGATTCAATAATAGTTTGATTTAATTCAATAATAGTTTGATCTGATCTGAAAAAAAATGACCAAGTGAATAAAATATTAGTATAAAATTTTTCTTAAAGACAGTTCGCCTCGAGTTGATACGTCGTCGATTGCGTGCGGAGTAATTAAAAAGTGTTTTTCTGGACTTAGAAAGTTTCATTTGATTTGACATCTTACAATTAATATTATATTAAAATAAATTCCCTTAAATAGTTTGATCTAATTCAATAATAGTTTTTATAAATAGTGAAATTTCCTAAAAATTAATAATACTTAAATTACGTTAAAGATTCTAAAAGTCGCCATTAAAGTTGATAACAATATATTTGATTTAATTTTCTCAAAATTATAAGTGCAATGTGATACTAATAATAATTTAATAAATATTGAAAAATTTCTATAATTAATAAAGTTATTGGTTTAAAGATTTTAAAAATTAGCTTCTGTGAATTAATTAAAATTGTTTAAATGAAATGTGATTTAATTCATATTTTATGTTGAACTGAATTTATTACGAGTTTAAGAAAAATTAAATATAATTGCGTTTAAAATAATTTAGTGAAAGTTAAAAAACAGCTGAGTCTTAGTTTCATATAATTCATTTTTAATACCTAGCGTGGGATTAATTTCGTCAAAGAAAAATAATAAAGTTCTAAAATATTACCAAGCGTTCGGTTTACGGATTTAAAAACAACAAAAATTAAATATTGTTTAATAATATCCGGATTGAGAGATCATTAAATTTGAAGAAATAGTACAAATCGGTAGACCACGAATTGAAATTAGGAAACACTAGATTGTATTAAGTAAATATTTCTTACTTAGATTAAACATTCCAGGCAGGGAAGTTCAATATTTTCTGAATCTTCATATTGGCGTGTATAACCCGTCTGGAAAAATTATGAATTTGTCGGAATTCAGGTGAGTCAATTTAATATACAATTTTTCAGATTACCCGGGGAAGGCGAGGGTGGAGATATGAATTATATTTCTAATGACTTATAAGTACATGTGTGTATGGGTATATATGTATGTATAAAGCGTATAATGTATCTATCAAATCTATATGGCCGTTATTTATTTTATGTTTATTTATATACAACGTTTAATATGTATATATATAAAACCAATTATTATATTTATGTATATTTCCTATAAAACAATTTATTTTATTAATATATATATTTTCCTAACATATAAATTCAAAACTAACGTTACTAAAATTACCAACAACCCAAACGATTTTTATTAATTCAAAGATCGTTATCATTCTAAAATAAACCAATGAATCCTAATTGTTATGCTTCCTGACGGGGGTCTCTGACACTTAATAACTGTCGCATATCTCAATGACACACTTCCTCGACTGTTATTAAAACTAGGTCAACATTCCAAACCACACCCTCTTTTATCGAAGTATGTAGATACGTATAAGTATATATATATTCGAATTTCAGTACATCTTACGAAGAATAAGTACCTTAACAAACGTCGACATTAAATTGAAAAATAACTATCATCTTTTGCGATGAACTATCATCTTTTGCGATGAACTATCATCTTTTAGAAATCACGTAATTGTAGTTTGCGTACATAAATATTTTTATAGCGCCATTTTCATGGAAAGATTCAATTCAAAGGCGCTCCACACCCGTCCGAACATATTGATGAATTCAACAGAACAAACAAAAACCCACATTATTAGAATTGTCAAAATAAGCATAATCATTCGTCGACAATACGTTCCCAAGTTATGTTATAAAATTAATTTTATCTTCGACTTAGGTTTTCAAGGTTCAGGCCTTGCAAATTTTGGGCTTTTTTTGAGTCCTACCTTTTCTCCAAACAAACAAAAATCAATCTACAGTTAAATTCAAACTACATGAGATAGCAGGGTCTCATTAAACCAACCTGTCAACCAAACCAAAAAGTAATCTATTATATATATTGTATTATCACTTTTACGTATATTCATAAGTATTATATCTGAATATCTGGCACAGATTCACGACCTGTGTTGGAGATGTCAGATCTACAATTTTCTGGGAAAACTGGAGTATTGTGGATTATAAAAACTCGTATTGTTTACATATATTTATAATTTGTACCTATCGATTGGGCAGAGATAATTGCTGATTTAAGCGTAGTTATCTCTGAACTCTTGATGCGGGGGACGGCCTTTCAACCCGGACTTTGCAAAAATTCGCAAGTATCTAATGTTGTTTGACGAGGGGACGGAACCGGTTTGATCTCCTTTAAATGTAACTGTCTGGAGGACGGGAATTCGGAGGGTCTCGGACCCATGGATAAGGAAGGTGTTCTTTCCGTCGCGGTACAGGGGATGACCAATAGCGCACGAACTGAAAATTGAAGAGGTTACGTATACCGTTTGGTCAGGCTGTACGTCTGTGTGGGGAGAGTTACTGACCGGAAACGTGGTCATCTGAGTACTTTAGGGGTAGGTCTGGAGCCGAATTGCAGCAAAACAAACCGTATTCGATCCCTCATCATAACAAAAGCTGTGAAAACTAAAACCTAATCATGTAATTTCCCCAAATTTAGGAGAGGATGGAGATGGCGCCAAAACAAGTAAAACTGTACCTTTTAACCATGAAATTCATTGAAACTAATCCATGTAAGATAACACTTAGTACGATGAGGAAAGGCGATAATACTGTGATCATTACATCTATGTATACCAAATTTAAAATTGAAACTACGTCGTATTATATAGATCAGGAATAGTGCAATTAGTATAGCCTAGAAGCTAAGTTTTCCCATTAAAACTCACGATAGAAAGAAAATAGAAAATTTAGGGGTAAAGTTAGGAAAATGCTAGTCTTCCCATAGGAAATTAACGTAGATTGCATAGTAGAATAATAATAGAGAGTTCAGAACATTAAAGTCTAAGATAGGAATGTTAGGAATACGAATTCTGTCAATGGTATGCGAGAGTCTGCCTACGCTACAAAGAATAGGGGTTACCACAAAATAAGGCATTGTTTTTCCAATAGTCTGAAACAAAAAACAACACAACGTAGACTCGCGAAAAGCTTGGCAAAATTGACCACATTGGAGTGCAAAATTTTCCGCAAAAATCATGAAAATCGGAAACACTCGAATGTTAGCATAGGGCTAGACGTTACACGCTGGCCAAGGAGGAGAAAAACCTCAAATTGAAAGGAAAACTACAAAGAGTTTTCCAATCACATTAGTTAGGAAAATTTAAGGCAGCAGTAGAGGAGTCATCTTAAATCGGTGGCGCGAACGGAAGTCTATTGCTAAATTAAACCATAAACGAAGGAAGGACGGGCCATCACATCTTTAAAGGTCAGTGGGGGGGGGGACCATCTCATGTTTCCCTTTGTAAATGTTTATCTTTTACTTGATATTTTTGTTACCTTGTTTTATTATCTACTTCTGTATTTTGCTCTTTTAGATTTCTGCCATTTTTAACATATTATACTTTTTTGAATTTAACTTTTAACGTTAAACTTTTCACTCTGCTAATGCCTCTATGTTATTATGTTGTTAACTATTTTTCTTTCCCTATCATGAGTTTTGTTTTTTAGGTACGAACATGTTTCTTCATGTAGAACTCAGTTTTTATTTTTAAATTTTCAGGAGAACTGAACTCAAAAACATTTTTATTATGTACTGTTCACGTTTCCCTTTTATGGAGCTGAAAATTAACCCCATCCCTGCAACCCGAGGCAGTCAACTACTTCTGACTGGCCCTAGCCGAATCCCTGGTGCACTTCCCGATGGAGCAAGCTTGGTGGTGACGGACTTTCATCTCCCCGTCCCCTCCATATCCCTAGGGTCTCTGGTAAAGATAGGGATAATCCTGATGACTGGCGCAATTTCTCCTGGGAAGGGTAACGTGAAGAAGAATCGACCTATCACTGCTTCAGAGGGACTGCCCTGGTGTCCTGGTAATGGCTGGTCCTAACTAATCTTAATTAATCTATTTTGTTTTTCCCATTTACTGTTTTATGTTAGTATTTCTCCGCGTCTCACCATGTTCATCTATGGACTAAGGATGAGTAGAGAAGAACCATTATACTTACTAGAGCCACTTTTGTTGACCGTGCGTATGTACTAACCATTCTGGGCTGTGGAATTTTACTAACCTCCTTCTAAGCTATTGCTATGTAGGGACACTTGAGGGTTTAGAATTATTTATAACTTTAGCTTCGCTGAACAAAAAAATTAGAGTCCTTGACGTGCACCCCGAAGGAGTGACCGTAAGTTACTTATACAGGAGTGTGAAAGTGGTGGGTAACCTCAACTGTGACTTGGCACCCATTGTTTTATAAATTACCTTAATTACTCAATTACTTCGTTAAATAATGCAACTTTAATCTTTGTCAATCTTCTTTAAGCTGACATACCCCTGAGAAAATAACAATAAATTCATAGAGTCATAAATTATTTTGAATAAATCGTATATCATATACCTTTATCTTTTATTTAAAACTCTTCACTATAATTTGTGCAGATTACTGATACATTTTGACTTCAAGTCCGAAGGACGGAGATTTATTTCTCCTGTCGGTTCAAGTTTCGTCGTCAATATTCATTTTGTTAAAATGTGTTACGATATGTATACATTAATATTAAATTTCGGTGTAGTTTTTGAATAACCTGATAACTGAATTTTTGGCAATTTTTACTTAAGTGTAAAAATACCGTTACTAATGCGTTTTTTTTGATCGGTAAAATCCTATTATTCGTATTTAATATGTAAATGTCCTAAATGTGTAAACGCCATCATGTGATGACGTGTGAGCAGGCAGTGTGTGTTAGTTTGGTAAAAACGTGACAAAATCTTTTTCGTACTTTACAGATTAACCAGCCGTTTAGCACTTTGCTAATCACAATAATTCAAGAATCAACTTCCAGGTACCTAGTAACTACATTTATTACAAATAAGTTTATTTAATTCATACTATCCATTACATTCTTTATTTTTATTTTTATTAACATTTTACTTACTCAAGTCCACTAAACATTTCACTTTTAACCCACCATACATGGAGATATAGACATGTGCATGTACAGGTACGTACGTGTTGTATATATGCGTCTATGTACACATACTGTGTACTGTACATAAGAAAGAGGGAAATTTTAATTTATTGTTAATTTTTTTTAATGTTGTTTTTTGAGATATTAGATGCTAACATATTATTTCTCAACCTTGTTTAATAACAAACACAAAATTTGATGAATGTTTCGGTCTTTGATACAAAATATTAAATACATTATACGAGTATAACCATTACCCATATAACTTCACACTTCAATCAAATTAATTATTATGTCATATATGATGCATCTGTACATTTTTTTTAGTAGTTTTTTTTTCTTATATATTATGCAATATGAACAAAGTTTGTCAATTTGACGGACCTAAAACAGGAACTTCCCAGTTGGACAGTCAAAGTGTTCTTACCGTAAAACATTTTTCTGAATTGAGTAAATAATTTTTTTAAAAACGTATCAGGTTACTCCCAAACACCACCGATTTATTCTAGTGTCTTATGGGTGCTGCCAGTGTTGTCTTTGATAGTAAATGCAATCAACATAACCGACACGCACCGATACAGAGTATTGGTTATACAAATGTTTACATAAATTTGCATGTACGAAAAAATAAATGGGAACATTTTTTCGTGATACTGTAATTCAATAATAACAATTAATTTATTTAGCGCACTTTTGTGAGGATCACCACAAGTGAGCTTTACACCAAATATCCTAAATTAATGCATTCACAATTTAATGATGCATAATCATGTATGAATTATTCTGCTCTTGACGGATTTATAAATTATAGTTAATATCTATAATCAGCCGGTAGAGGGAGGGTACAGAAACAGGTCAAAACAACTTATGAACGTAAAATTACCTAAATATAAAGATAAGCCATGAAACGCACCCGCAAAAATTGAAGAAACTATTTTACTGCAAAGTAAAAGCGGGCGGTCGCTGCAGACATTTAAATACGGAGTAAAAATAATATAAATAAGAGAGAAGCTAGCAGTAAAGTAAACCTTCAATATCCATTCGGGGGCCTAAAGGATTAGAAGCTTTGGTGCCTTTCCTCCAGGAGGCGGGAGCGGCCTAGGAGGATCGAGCCGCGACTAAACAATGCGTATAAAATTCCGCTTGTATTGATTCAGGCTCAGACAGAATAGCTTTCTTGAATAATAAATTAGCTATAACACGACCACGGAATTTCCCACCCTTGGAACCTCTCCATAAATACGGTGGAAAAACTGACTTTATTACGTACATTGTGTACGGGAGTGGTAAAACCACGTTTTCTCCTTCGAACACCTATTCTTCTTCATTATTAACCTTTGAATAAATTGGATTGCACATCTTAAATTCCTCAATTTGTAACCTTCCCGGTACGTCAGGTTGATGGCGCAGATTTATGTAATAAGTCAGAAATCTCTTGTTACCATAGACTTGACATAAGCTTTGACAAGCTTTCATTCGCTCTGGATGGAAGAGGGACGATGCTGATTACGATACTTTAAATCGTGTAAAATTTTCCTTCCGCTTACTTATTTTTGCTGAAACTCTAAATAATCTATTAATGTGGTAATACCCTTAGTCAAGGTTTGAAAAGCCATCACTTATTTTCCACAAAAAGATCATACCAATAAAATATCCAAACGATTTATACTTGGCTGATTTGTTGCGTATTTAAAAGTCTGGAAAATACGTCTTCGGATTCTTTACTGTAATCTTGTTGAATATTGGTTGACTTATTTTAAAAAAAAAAACTGTTATTTGCGATTTATCGGAAATGTCTGAAAATTCGATGCCATCAAACATATTCGAAGTATCCAAAATCACGTTATACGAACATAAGGAATAAAATATAAGTCGACAATATCTGTGCCCGGCTATTCCATACAAAGCATAATATAAAAGCGTGACTGGCAACGGTAATCACGAGTTCAGCCTGGAAAAAGGTTGAATTTCTCGTACAAACCACAATTTGAATTAAATTTCTTTTTTTTTATACCCACAGTATTTCTGCCTTTAAACTAAATCCAAAAAAAAGGATTTCATCTTTAAAAATGAAAAATAATCGATGTTATCTTTCTAAGAATATTTTATGTACATTCAAAAAATACATTCCCTCTTCTGGGGTGTGTTTTTATATTTTATACTTTCAAGATAATAATTTTGCATAATTTATTCGTCTTGTTTTTTTTTCGTGAATTGCACAGAAATTATCCGTATTTTACCTTTATGGAAGAATTCTCAATAATTTTTGGAGAAACAATCTTTATTTAGTATTTTTTCATTTATTTAATCATGCCCCATTCAGGCTTTTACATTGTTTTACATTACATGCACGATACCAGTGGCGTGCGTTGCTCCTCGACCGAGGGTAGGCTGTAGCTTTTCAGGTTTTGATTATTATCCATCTCACCATAACATATGAATGATAAGGCGCTCAAGGTAAATTGCTACTAAGAACCACAAATTTGTTAAGCGGAAACTATTTATTATGGTAGAACGACCATGAATTAAGAAATTTCTTGTAAAATTCCTTTTTGTTTTCAGAAATCCAGAAAAGGAAAGGTAGGCACAGTTTTTCAGCCTATATGGACTTCAGACCACGGCATGATACATATAATATTTCGAATAAAAAAATAACGGTACGATATAAAATGTACAACGTACATAATAGTGTTAAAAAAAAAACAAGAAAAATGCGGTCAAGAATTGCATAGTAATATTATTTTTATAATTTGATATTTTTTAATATCCATTGTGTCGATATAGTTATACATAAAATTAAGAAAAATGTTTTTATTCTCGTTCACATTTAGTATTATAACTGGCATTCATATTTTTATATACTGTGGAGATAAAACAATATGCTGATTTTTCTGGAGATATTTCTGATGCGGCAGTATTTGGTGTCAAATCACATCACCTTTATGATTTATCTATGCTTTTTACTGCAGACTATTGATAGTTTTTGATTTTCTACATCACTTGTAAAAATTTACGTAAAATCATTTTTTGTGATGTAATGTTTTCATATTCATGTGTGACG
>JAHDVE020004489.1:0-28799 GCA_022606495.2 Halesus radiatus
ATTTTAATTAACTGGTTATTTTACCTTTGCATGAAATTACGGCATAGACTGTTTTTCGCTCGCCAAATAAATTTTCCTCGTTTCCTCATTTGATTTAATATTTATTGGTTATCCTTTTTCCAATTTGTTAAATATTTTTTAGATTTTGCCTATAATTTAAGTGTTTGGATTTTTTTAAAAATAGTGATATGATGTATAAACCATTCATTTTTTTATTATTATTATAAATAAAATATTAATATTATATCAGTCTATAGAATACAAATTGTAACTATTTCTTCCAAAATGCCTTCATAACCGAAGAGATTGGTTCCAAACTATATTGGAAGTCAGCGGCATTTCCCTCCTCAAAGGATTAAACATTCTAAATTCAGGCCGAACAGGCAATCCGATACTCAAACTGTGCCTCGGAGTTAAGAATAGCTGTTGTGGGTAACCATAAATTATATTATCACAGTGTTGAGCAGACCGCCGGGAACTGTATAGATTAATATTATTATTGCCAGTACTATTAGTGCCATTGTTGTTGTAATTATTACCCATTTATTTTGACGGTAACATATTGTAAATATTACTAAATATATTCATTTAAGGTGATAGCCTGTTGAAATTGGTTGGCTGGCACAACTAGAAAATGGGTTGATGTCTAGAGGGTAGAAACCTCTCATGTTCTTCTCCCTCCTCGAGCAATTGAGATTAGCTATCAATTCGAGCAGGAAGACGAAATGACTTTTTATTTTTGTTATTCTAGATATTGAGGGTAGGTTTTGGTTTCGGATCGATGTGATTGCTGCCTTGCTGCCGTCGGCGGGTTGTGGGGGGAAGTTGGACGGCGTCATCGAAGGGAACGTAA
The DNA here is from genome assembly GCA_022606495.2 of Halesus radiatus. NCBI lineage: Eukaryota > Metazoa > Arthropoda > Insecta > Trichoptera > Limnephilidae > Halesus > Halesus radiatus. The sequence continues at coordinate 854 of JAHDVE020004489.1, forward strand.
CGAATGTTAGTTGTTTATGATTATGTTTAATATTTTGGATCATTTCTATTGAACTTCAATTGTCCATGTGGCAACGATGTCGTATCAGAGGTTTCCAATGAGCTGCTTGTCATGTAATCTCGACTTGTCTGCATTAGATTGTGTCTGTAATTAATATCTGAAGAATCTATAGTATTTTTTAGTATTTTTTATTTTTTATTAAATTTATCTGGTCTTGATATATGCAATCTAATAAAATAAAAACCAAAATAAAAAATATATATCTTTAATGAAATAAAGCAAACAAGAATGAAGTTCATATGTTTTTCACTAAAAATATAACACGTATATAAAACTATCTTATAGATAAAAATAACTGAATATTTTTTTAATAATATTTAAAATTTAATTTTTTAGTATATATATTTCTTTTCAAGTTTATAGTACTACCACTTCTATATTTTTCTGAAGATGACTATTTGGAATAATCCCACATTTCAAATTTTATTCGGCATATCCGGAGTATATGTCTTTGCCTTTTTCAACTCTCTCCTCCACGAAAGAATGTAAACAAAAACAAGCATAATTTTAAAAAAATTGGACGAACATATTTATTTCTTATAATATAGTCTCAAATATACGTACCTCTCAAAGTCCACAGGAGAACATCATGTTTTCGTCTACCACGTAGCTTTCCTCATTGTGCCCTATTTTATCGGTTGGGTCCTGGGAAGCCTTATTTCCTTCGTCCGCAAAGACATCTGCACTATTCCCGCCAGACCCTTAATACTGTGTTCCTCAACACTTATAGTTGGCGTTCTGAGCACAAACTAAGCGATCCAACTCACCTCCTTCCCGGTCGTCATAATGGTAAAATCGAGTAGCATTTTGTGCGTCATTATCGTTGGGGTGTGCTTTTCAAGAGTCAAAGACTGCAAGGCCAAACTTGGAAGCAATAAGCTGCTAGTAGGCTTTCTCGTCACAATAGGAATCGCAATATTTCAAATATTTGGCAAGAGCGTAACAACAAAATCGGCCATATTATCTAATTAAGGAACTCACAATAGCAGTCTTAATAACTATTTGGGAGCTGGATTGCTGGTCGTCTCGCTGGTTTCTGATGGTTTTATGCCTGACTTTCAAGCAGTTATCAAAACAGTCTACAAGCCAAGTCCTATAAACATGATGGCCCAGATAAACAAGTGGGTGTTCCTACTATCCCTGTTGTACAGCGTCGCCAGCAGACAGCTGCTGCCAATTATGTCCTTCATGGAAGACCATCCTCTTTTGATAAGGGACTTGGTTGGAAACGGCCTATTAGGCTTCTTCGTGCAGATGTTCATATACTACATTGTTCAAAAGTTCAAGCAACACGTGGCTCCGTTTGTGATAACCATAAGAAAGGTATTGTCGGTGGCGTTGAGCATCGTGTGGTACAATCATGCTGTAAACGACGTGCAATGGCTGGGAATTCTGCTCGTGATGTCTGCAGCTGTTTATGATTTTTGTTCATAAAAAAAAGAAAAGGAAAAGGAAGAAGCCAAACCTTTTCTGAAGTAATAATGAAAAATTCTATCTCTATTATATATCTAATTTTTATATAATTTCATGTCCTGAGAAATTTAAGAAGTTCAAGCTTATCAGCTTAGTTTCCTAGCCGTAATTCCATAGCATCGTCTTGTGCCTCGTCAATTCCTCCAAATATCTTTAATAGAGGTTTGCTTTAATTCAACATTATTCTCAGGGATAGTTCCGATATCTCTTGCACTGCAAGATTATTAATTTTCCAAGAAATGTTTCCCATTTCACGATCATTATCTTCCTTGTTTTCCTATGGGAAAGTTTAATATACATTCAGAAACCAATCTACTGAAATAATGACTTTGCATGAACAAAATGATCTATTCGAAAAGGAGTCAAGCTCGTTACCACTTGTTTTATGTCTTTCGCTATTGGTATTGGGGCGAGATTTTTAATCGAGCTGGTTAGCAAAATGTGCTATATTTTAGATGTTGTTATTACTAATTCTAGGAACCATTCTACATTTAGCTTTGATCTCTTTAAAAACAAGTTCATTTGCAAGCAGTTCCTCAAATTTCAATGAAAATGCCAGATACTCTGCCACATCATCAATTGTTAGAGGAAGAGACAACTCTTTACTAGTTTTTTAGATTAATAGATTGAGAACAGCTGGTTCGAATACCGCTTCAGGATTATACAGCTGGCAGCGAACTTTACGCATAGTTGCTTATTTGCTTATTCTTATATTCGAACAGGCTGTATTCGTCGTAATAACATCTGGGTCTATCTGCTATATTAGTTGCAGATATTAAGTTAACAGATTCTACATTTTTGTAAGTCGGTCTGTTTCTATACTGACTCCGACTCGCAGATGCTCGATAGTCTGTGAGCCGAGGTCAGCTTGCACCTGCGTCTGATATTTGGCCTTTGCCATAAACTTGTTATGTAGTGAAAACAGGTCTGTTTTGGGGTTTAAAGTGTTTTCTGATAGTTTTTATTTGTGGAAAGTCTCCGAAAGGTTTTGACAGAACTAGTAGACTTCTATATTGCTTTCGAATAGCTTTCCTGTTTGGACGCGGATACGAGACTGAATATCTGCTTGGAGGGTGTGTTGGGGATTTGGCTCGCCGTTGCTGTCTAGAGTGTTAATGAATTTTCTCAGCACTCCCAGTGAATCTTTTCTTCGAGTATCCATGGATTTGAATTGTTTTATCAACTTAGTTTGTAATTGATCAATATTTAAAGATCTGTTTTTCTGCATCGATTAAATCTAGTTATGAATGGTATTATTCTCTTCGATTGATGCTCGTTATTTTTGCTAATATTACTATCCCACAATCAGTCCATTGTTATTATTCTCTCCTTAGACCGTCAGTTCGTTTCCTATTTAATATCTGACCGATGTTTTTTACTGTCTAGCATTGTCATACAACTAGTACTGCTGAGACTTCTCTCTCAAGAATCGATAAACGTCCCCTCCATATTCCTCTGACTGCCACATCCTTTTCTCAATGAAGGAGTTCAACTGTTCGATGACCTGGAAATGCAACTTGAGGGAGTCGGCACGCTTTGCATCCCACTCCTTGAGGGCTGAGTAGTGGGAGTCTCTCAGTCGTGGGGCGATGATCGAAATCTGGTGTTTTTTTGTTTACGATTATGAGAATTGAGAACTTTTTCTTGATTTTGGGTTGGGGTTTTTCAAAACTAAATTGAATCCTAGATTCATTGTCCTTTTACCTATGATATTGGTCTGTGAATTAATAATATATTTTACATGTGTTATTATTATTATATGTATACCTATAAATTTAAATTCCAAAAACTACAGATACAAATAACGATTATTTTTATCTAAATCTAATATTGGAATTGCCAAAATATATCGTGATTTTTTAATGATAAAATATATAAGCAATATGAATAATCATGCTCCTCCTTCTCCGCCAACCTGCATCTCAAGTTCGGTGATTCTCCTCTGCAGCCCGAGAAGTTGTTGTTGAAGAGCTGTCTTTTCTCCTTTCAAAGCGGTTATCTGGCCTTGGATTCTGCTATTTTCTGATTTTTGAAATGCGAAATGTCTCCTCCTATAATTATTATTAATATTGGTCAATAAAATTGAAAAATATTTTAATTTTTAATAAATCATGTTTACTTAAATATATAATAATAATAATAATTGCTCACGTGATATTAATCCGTGTATAAATCCAATCATTGGATGTCGTTATCATTTCACTATCAATTTGACAGCAATTTTTCCTCTTAAATATATACATATGTAACAAATATATGTATATATTTATATTTTTATATGTATATATATTGATAGTTTCTTAATCAAAGTATTATATATATTTTAGTTACATTTATTCCTCAATTCTATTCAGCTAATTTGATAGGGTTTTCTTGACGTCTGCGGTTTTCATCGTTAGAACAGATTCCAGAGTGTCTTTTTCGCTCCGCAGAACCTGCACTTCTTTTTTGTGGTTGTTCAGTTCGTTCGATATGTTTTTGATTTGTTGCTACAGCATTGATAGATGTTAAAAAAATATACATTAAACAAGAAGTGTGTTTACCTCGAGTGACTGTAATTTGCCTTTGAGTGATGCGGGATTGTTGCCGAAATTTGAGGAAGTGTCTCCGAATCCGCTTTTCATTGTGGCGTCCTTGGCTGTCATTGATTGTGAATATTGTCTATTGGTATGAGTAAATAGTGTCTTTGTTATGATTTTATTTATATTAAAATTATTAATAAAATGGTATCGTGATATTTTTTATGAAGTTATATATTTTTTATTTATATTTTTTTAAAGCAGAATGGCTAATGGAAAAATGGAAAATCATTTAGAGATATGCATATGTTCAAAGCTTTAGACAATAATAAACTATAAATAGAGAATCGAGGGGATAAGATTTTTCTCGTCAAATAATCTATTTTTATTTATTTTGTTTTCTCCAAGCATTCTTTAACGATTAGTCATTTCACCCTTTATACTTGAATATAATGTATAAACCAAACTATATCTCTATATTTGTAAAAAAACATACATCATTAAATTATATAATATTGATATAATATTTCTACTTTTTTTAAAAAAAGATAGATCCACAGAATGTACATTTTTTAAATAACCTAAAAATCTGTATTGGGAAAAATACAAAAAAAATTAGTCATAATTTAAAATATCAATATTAGTCATATATATATATCTAAAAAACTATAATAATAATATTTTGTGAATATACATTCTCTGATGAATTTAGACGAACAGCCCAAAATATCAGTTGTGATCCGCAAAAGACCACTCAATAAAAAATAAACGCAGAAGAATGAGGCTGACATCGTGCTCGTTAAAAATGGAGAAACGGTTATTGTTAGCGAATACAAGTAAAACAAAATTTACAGAATACAAACACCATCAAACAAAATCTCATAAATTTCGGAGTTAGCTATCCTCCCCCTAACTCTGTTCATAATCTTATTCCACCCCTACAAATTATACACAAGTGCAGAGATTATCAAAACAATATTTTTCTAAATAGTATATATGTATGTATGATGGAAGATTTTTAGTCGTCAGTATATATGTATTTTTGAGGAGTTATTTTTTATGATAAAATATATTTAATATATAGACAAAAAGTAGATCTTACTAAATATATTGAAGAAAGTGCATTTAATTTTGATTTCGCCTTTGATGAAACTTCCAACAACTAGCAGGTATAGACAATATCAAATGCCTTCTCATCCTTTTCTTCGAATAATATTCATTCTCAATACTTGTTTAACAAAAAAACAGATTATTCACACCTCTCATTTTTATCTTCTTATAATTTTTCCGGAATCTTTAAAAAACACATATTTTTTATAAAAAAAAAACTTAGATTTATGGTAAAGCTGTGCGCCCCCTTGTCCAATCGGCTTTTATGGGAGCCAGAGTCACCTGTTTTGCTTATGGCCAGACAGGCAGCGGCAAGACCTACACAATGAACGGCGACCTCGCCAACGGTGTCCCAGGACTATACATCCTCGGAGCTCAAGACATATTTGCTTATCAGTCAAATAAACAGTTTCAGCATCTCAAAGTTCAAGTCTCATTCTTCGAGATCTATTGTGGGAGGCTCTTCGATCTCCTGAACAATCGGGCTGAGCTCAAGCTCCGCGAGGATAATAAAGCAAATGTGCATATCGTGGGACTGGAAGAACGGCCCCTCTACTCCCCTGAGTAGTTTATGCAGGTTATCGAATATGGCAGCAAAATCCGTATTACTTCGCAAAATAGTACCAACGCCGATTCATCTCGATCACACGCAATTTTGCAGATTTCTCTTAAGGATGGGAAGAAGGTATTTGGAAAGATGTCCTTCATTGATCTGGCGGGGTGCGAGAGAGGTGCCGATCACATGGACCAGAACAAACAGACGAGAATCGACGGAGCTGAGATCAACAAGTCATTGCTTTCACTCAAAGAGTGTATCCGTGCTCTGGACCAGGGGAAGGGGCATACCCCGTTTCGTGGCAGCAAGCTGACGATGGTGCTCAAAGATTCATTTGTCGGTTTCTGCAAGACTGTGATGATCGGCAATATATCTCCCAACATCACGTCCTGCTAAAATACCCTGAACACCCTCAGGTATGCAGATCGAGTCAAAGAGCTGAAGAAACCTGGCTAGAAAGAGGTAGTCTCCAAGTAGGACCAACTGGCCAAAGAGCTGATGCTCCCTCGAATGAACAAAAATGCAGTGAAAATCATGATTGACAGCACCGATGATGCGGAAGACATCCAGAACAAGAAACTATAAGCCCAGAAAATGTTAGGAATTCGTAGTGTAAGCGATTAAGTGCATTACCAACCTTCGAATAATTTGGGAAATGTGCAGCAACAATCAATTAGTTTCCATAATAATAATGGCATACAATCTACATCAAATAATAATAGTATCAGCCAAAGAGGTAAAGTACCTGATGATCAATCAACGAGGCAAAGCAATTTAGGAAACTATCTTAATGGAAACAATTCTAATAATAACAATAATAATAATTTGGCAGGGAAAAAACCTATGGCAGGGTCATCTGTGCCGAAAGGACTCGGTCTCAGGAGAGACCAAGAAAAGCCGACTCCAAACACCTTTCATCTCAACAACCAGAGACCTTCCAATTTGGTATAACCACCCCGAGGAGCAGCCCTCTGAACTCAAACTGAACCAGACAAACAATGCTGGGCTGTTCTTTTCAATAATCACTATAGCGAATATTTCAAACCAGAAATGTTCGTGAATATCGGAATAAAATCTAATTTTGCGGATAATTACGGTATGAATCAACTTCAACAAAACAATGGGGCGAATCAAGTCAGCAAAAACCCCAACCACATGCAGTTTGAATGGAAGACTTTGGTGAACAATTTTAGAGAGTGGAATATTAAATATTTAAATGTGAATCCTAACAATATGCAGTATTTCAAAGATGGTCTTGAGTTCTTGATGGGTAAAAACTAAAGAATGTTCAGAATATCGGGAATAAACCGACCGTCAAATCTAATTTTGCGGATAATTACGGTATGAATCAACTTCAACAAAACAATGGGGCGAATCAAGTCAGCAAAAACCCCAACCACATGCAGTTTGAATGGAAGACTTTGGTGAACAATTTTAGAGAGTGGAATATTAAATATTTAAATGTGAATCCTAACAATATGCAGTATTTCAAAGATGGTCTTGAGTTCTTGATGGGTAAAAACTAAATATAAAATATAAAATTATAAGTTGATTTCTAATTTAAAAAAAAAAGAAATGAAATAGATTATCCTCCCTTTTTTAGAAAGACAGGATATTTATCTTATCTATCTGTTTGTGTATATTTTTTTGTTATATTTTTTAGAGCAATTGTTGTAAGAGTAAAACAATTTAGCCAATTCGCACTCGACAACAGTAAGTCGCGAAGTCGAAACTATCAAGTAATAAACCAAGGTCATCAACTAATTCGAGATGGAAAGAGATAGTTACGAGTCTCGAGAATATTCTAATTTCATCGAAAACTCAATTTAGTCAAAAATTACACAACTCCTCGATCTGAAGAAAAAGTATTTAAAAAAATCAAATATCTATCAGAATTAATTATACAAACTTAGGAAATAAATATTAAAGAATGGATTGAGCGAATAACCATCTATCTATAATATACAATCAATTATATTTTTTACTTATATTCTTATAATCCTAAAATCACACTCATACATATTTTGTACAACGTAGAGTATTGGATTTTAAGGAGCATCTGTCCTAGTTCGAAGAATGCGAACAAAAACTCAACGCTGCAATGGACTAGCAATACGATGATGAGCTGTTACTTGATGATTTGGATAATAACTAATTCCAACTTTATTGAAAAATAATATATCTGTATTTGTATATGCATAGATATGGATATATGTATATTTAGTAATCAACTAATGCATACAGACAAATACTATTAACAAAGGAAAACCATTGCAAATACAAAAATTGGTTGATTATATTAAAGAATACAACACAGGCCGTAATTTTTCATTTTAAATGTTAATTTATCAGTGATCTTTGGTGTAAAATTTATATGAAATTCAGATAGAAGGAAGTAATTATGGGCATCGTATATGTATACTTTTTTTTAAATATATATATATATATATAATGTAGGATAGAACAAAAATGGAAATTATTATCATTTTATAAAAACTATACAATGTATTTGTAAAATATGAGATAGTTAAATCAATAATTTTAGGGTAGAAACAAATATATTACTTTGTATATCTAATATTTACTGAAATACTTTTTCATAGATTATCTGGATATTAGTTCGAGTTATATATCAAAAAACATCCATTAAGTTCAATATGTCTACTCATTTGAAGCTTTCCAACTATGGCTCGTCGAAATATCTTGGTCACACAACCAATGCTACTTCAACTCCTAAAAGTAAATTTATCCATATCCACTTGAACTTTCAATAATTTATTATCTCGCTTTTTATCGCTCTCCAATCTTATCTATTCTTTAACTAACCCTATTCTTCAAGGCCACCGAGACTACTTCTACCAAGAAGAGTAAGTGTTAGACCATCCTCTCCTTTAACAGGAGAGAAACAAGTTTAGAGATATGAGGACACGGCTCGAAGATGAACTTCAGAATAGCAGACTGCTCCAAGCCCAGCATGAGAGCAGGGCGTCTAAACTCAAATAATAATGCAGCAGCAAATCTACTCGCATCTCCGAACTCGAGTGCCTATGCAAAATGATAAAGTACGAGAAGTAAGACTTAGAGGCAGAAAATTGGAAACTGAAGAATGAATTCGCCAGGTTAAAATAGACTTCCAGCTTTAAGATAAACGTATTGAACAAGTAGATCGCGACAGTAAATCGGAACCTGGAAGACATGACAGACAATTATCATGGGGAGTTCGAGAAGTTCAAGAAATAGGGAAGAGAGTATGTTGAGAATATTACATTCAAGTTCTAGAGCAAAATAAAAACTCTCGAAGATAGACTTAGATAAGCTGAAATCGCCAGAAAGGTATAAGGTATCCATATTGATGAATACTTGATTTTTTTATTTATTAATATTAGATCCTACAACAAGACAATAAAAAATTAACTGATCTCTTAGCCTCAAGCAAGATTATCCATAAGCAATAACTAAGTGATTTGACGAACTAGCTCAAGCATGACTATTATGTTTATCCATCGGAAAAATAGCAACAGAAAAAGCAAAGACAACCTAGGTTCTCGTCCGTTGAAGATTCCAAAGAAGAAGACAGAAGGGAAGGCACAGATAAAACCGAATCCAGAAAACAGTTGCGAGACAAATAAAGGGAGATAGAGGTAAAAGCCGAGGAAAAGGTGAAATTGGTTAACTAGATTAACGAACTTACGAAGCAAGTATCTCAGATCCACCATTAATGTTAAAAAGTTAAGAGTGAAATGGTTGAAAAGGAGAGAGTGTACGTAGTAGGTGCCAAATATGAGATTGCCAATCTGAAGGAACAGTTGGAGGCAGAAAAGAGGAAGTCGAGGGGATTGAGCGAAGCTAATAAAGCGTTAAAGGATGAGCTTCAGGAGTTGAGCACCATGAACAAGGGAATCAGAAAGGAATTCTAAGGCAAACTAATATCGCTTTAGAAATAGGGGAATAAATATAAAAGTAACAAACCTTATCGGATTACTAAAAAATATTAATATGTTGTATGTATTATAGGTAATTACCTGATATTGGCTGAGGTGCTAAAAACGAAGGTTAACGATGCCATCAATACAAATTGAAGATTGTTCTAAACCATGATCTCATTCAATATTGAATTTTCTCTTCATTTTTTCCAATCTCTTCTAAATAGTGTGTAATTCATGTATATATTTTTGTATTTAAGATTGTATGATTGTATACTTTTAATTTGTATAATATATTTTTTAATAAAAGTCTAAACAACAAATGAACTAAAGAATATAATTAATTGTGTTAACACTCTTTGGCTTCTTCTTCAAAAATATTAAGTATTATATTTTAATAAAAAATTTACTTTAACAATAATGATTTATGAAAACATTAGATATATATATATATATCTATTAATTATAAACTAAAAATTTATCTGGGTATCTTTCATAAATTTGTAAATATTCTATAAGTGTAGATTGATGCAAAGTTTAATATAATTTTATTTAAGTTACCTTTTTTTATTTTGGTGTTTTTAGATATACAATATTTCAATACATTATCATACCATTGAAATATGAACCAATCAGTCTCAAGGAGATCTGCAGCATCACAAGAATCCAATCGCGTTCTCGAGGAAGTAGCTGCTAAATCTATGACAAGGTACCAACGACATTCCTATCAATAATTTATAAATTTAATTCAACCTTTATTCTTATTTCTGTAATAATCTTTAGAATATTTAATCTCGAAGGAGTCTTCAGTGATTAATAAGTTCGAGTTGTCTGGAACGCCTTAGGTATCAAAAACAAACAAACACCCTATCATTTCAATCTTAATTTATTTATTTAGGTTTGTATTTATCAAAGAACATGAGGATGGGGAGAGGAGTCAATGTGCCTAAGTTAGGGATCTTCACATTTACACCACCTCAAGTTCGACTTCAGGGAGTAACCAATCCCGTGGAGAGAGATATGAAACCAAGGAATCCTGTCTTTATCATTAACAAAGAGTTTGTTAGAGGCAAGGAGATCAAATCAGGAATCTTCTATCACCAGGAATTTGGCTCAGGAATTAGACCATATACCATGTATGGGGCGAATGGCGAAGTCCCTATTGCCAAGATTAACTTGACTGAAGTTTCCAGTTATGCCAACATGTCCAAAGATAGTGTCGAGCTCGCACTTAACCGAGTTATCAAGCATCTTTCCGAGAAGACGACGGCCTTAGGCGGGGCCACCCTCGACATCCCGAGTATCGGAACTCTGATCATCAGAAATAATTTGGCAGCAGTTAAATTCTCTGAATACATTTCGCGAGATACCCGAACTATCCTGAGCACCAGTCTCGACCAGAGAAAAAAGAAAGCCTCCAACGAGATAACTTCGGACAACCTAAAGAAATTCGCAGTCCTCGCAGAGACCAGCTCCCGCTTGGCCAGCAAACCATTAGATTTCCTTAAAATTGATGAAAATACAAAAAGCTTCATCCAAAACAGTTTAGGTTTGCATTTCGATGACTCACACAACATGAGGAGGACGGTCACCAACTTCGACCGCAGCATCGCCACCAGACAGTACAACAGCAGCTTCAACAACAACTCTCAGATGATCCAGTCACGGCTCAGCAAGTCAGGCTTCACAAATAATAGCTCATTCACAAGGACGATGCGGTACCAAGCCAACCTAGCTCTGCAAATCCTCAAGGAGTGGGCAGCGAAAAACAAGTTTGTCCAGCATGAGAAGAGCTTTTTGGAGTTTATGCAGCTCGCCAAACAGAAGCGAGATCCACAGGCAACCCTCGTCGAGTCGGATATTTGGGCTGGCTGCAAGGAGGTCTCGATGGATATCACCTAGCAGCAGGCCCACGAGCTGTTTCGGGTGCTCGATAGCAATAAAGATGGGGTGGTCGACTTGAGCGAATGGGAGGCAGTATTCAAACCCGACACTAGTCTGCAGCTAGATTTTATCCTGAATTATGTCAAAGGTCAGAAGTCTCCTTTGGCTGACTTGCTGTCTAAAACAACTAACTCCAAAGACATCAAAGATACCGACATCAAGCAGATCGTGAGTTCTCTGGCCCCATAACTCAAGGGATAGTTCACGGACCAGGAACTAGTGGATGCCTTCAAAAAGCACGACTGGAAGGCGAATCTGCTGGGTCTGTTCATGTAGGATCTGCGGTCAAAGTTTGCGACTCTCAAAGAAGCTTTTAAACATCTCTGCCACTATAATAAAGCCAGCTCGAGGTTATGTTTCACACAGTTCGATTCAGCAATTAAGGAGGTCTTTGGGAACAGTCGCTTCGGAAAGGACGAGATTAGCGAACTGTGGAGCAGGATCTCAGCTGGAGAGGAAACCGTTGATTTAGACCGATTCAACTATCTTTTCAAGAGCCGTTGGGAAAAGGCTGACCCACTCAATAACAGCCACCCGAGAGACGACTGGATCTACAAGGACTTTGACATCATCAAAGGCACAGTTACCAGGTCGATGAGGCATGAGTTTTTCGATAAGGACGACATCGAGACCCAATGCCGTAAGTTCGCTGACAATGTCAAAGAAATCTTGCGAAGCAGTCCCAAAACTCTTGAAGAAGCCTTCACCGAAGTTGATAAAGGCAAAAAAGGATCAATCACCAATTTGGAGTTTAAGCATGTTTTTAGGATTCTGAATATCGCGCTGACTTCCAAATAAATTGATCTCCTCCTAAACTTCTGCGAGTTCAACAATGACAAATACATAAACTGGAAGGATTTCATCAAGCGTTTCAACTTGATTGGGTAGAAAAAGAGCACGTCCTCTGGCATCCAGCAAAATGTACTGATGCAAAGATTTTCCGATCTGCTGCACTATTACATGATAACTCCCAAGGATGCTTACAGAAAGTACAATGATCCCAATTCAGGATATATGAACTTCCAGGAATTTTATGCTCTTTGCAAAGATTTATATACTCTTGCCAAAGACTCTGTCTTGCCTGACTTCTCAGTCATTAAGAGTCTGTTCGATTTCATCGATGTCCGGAAGGACGGTAGACTCGACTACCAAGAGTGGGTGCAGACGTTTAGGAATCATAACCCTCCCAGTCTGATCCAGGGCACAAGGGTTCCCACGACCGAAAAACTCTCCAAAGAGTTCGAACAGGCCAGAAATTCGCCAGTGCGGGTCCAGGTACTGCCAAACTTCGAACAGTCGCAAATGTTCGAAGAACTGACAAAGCTTGTTGGCAGGAACAGGAAATTTTTGTTGGAACAGTTTCAGAACGTGAGCAAGCATCCTCTAATCGACTTCAGCTCAGTGTTCGAAGCCCTATCAAGCTTGGTGAAACAGCACGGACCAGACTACCCTATCGAAGTTTATAAGAACTTCGTAGCATTTGCCATGACTGGGGAGAAAGTTGACTATAAGTTATTGCTGGAGGCTTTCAAAGAGAGATCAGAAGTTATTCAAGTATTCCCAAAACAAAAGGTATATTGAAGATAAAGAAGAAAAGGAGAAAAGGATGGATTGGATGATAAATAAATAGTATATTCTATTTGTTATTATAGATTATAGAAATTTGATATAAGTAATTTCCGTACAATAAATATTTTTATATAAAAAAAATACGTCATCAGTCAGCAATTAATAAGGTTTTAAATCGTTTGTTACTTACAATGACAAAACTTATAAAAAACCCTTATTCTCTACAAAAATATAAACTGAATCACACCAGGATTTAATAAGTAAAGAAGACAAAAATTATGTTTGTGTATTTTTTTATACGAGATAATGCTTTACGTTTATCGTTATATAAATACTAATAATTCATTTAAAATGTACAATTCCTATTTTTTTTAAATAACTAACAATAAACATAGATGAATGTATCGATAGATAAAATAAATAATTATTCATTTTTGTATTACTACTCAAATAACAAATAACTAATAATTAATATAAATACAGAGATATATTGATATATTTATTATTATTTTCCAATGTAGAATTAAGGAGAGACTCCAATAACAACAAGTATTTGCATCGAATCTACCCAACATTAAGGGAACTCTTAGAATATCGATGAGGCTTCACCCATATCTATGCTTCCAGTTCGCAATCTAAACGACCCACTCTAATGTATGACTTTATTTTTTATATAATTCAAAAACTTTTTTGTTATTGTTTTATACTAATATTATATAACTTTTGTTCTTTTATATAGCTTAAATAACTTTCACCTTTATCTACTTACTTTTTGTATTAATCTACCAACCATAAATAAGTTTTTTTCAAATATATGTATGTGCTTATGTTGCAAGTTTAATGATTTTTTCGTACTTTTCTTCAATGAGCATGTCTTAGTTATCTTTTTTTAAACAATAGGTTCTTTATTCGCTCAACAATCACTTCTTGAAAACCTAAAAGTAACAAACACAGACTAATACTTCGTTAAACAGAATCATTCAAACAAATAATCGAAAAATATAATCCCAAGAACAAAAAGAAACCAATATCGTTATATACACATATTTATTTATCTATCCATACAAAACGAGATTCAAATGTTAAATCAAATATGTTCATGTTTCTAACAATAATTCATTGATAAAATAGATGATCACTGAATCTATGTAAAAAATGTCCGCCAAGATACTGTCGTGCTGCGAAATGCAAAAGAAATGCAGAAATCCTGTCACTGTTTAACGAATCAGAGGAAGAAACATTAACAAAAACTGTAGCATCTGCCAAGAGAAATTTGTTCGAGGTAAATATCAAACACCAAAATTACTATAACACCGAAAACACGGCATATATAAAAATTAATTATTTGTACTTATTTTTGGAACTTAGGTGAAAAGGTGATGAAATTAGAATGCTAGTGTCAAACAGTACATCACATCAGGTGCATGTTGAAATGGCTGAAGAAAAGTAGAACTTGTCCTATTTGCAGAGAAGAGAAACTCTTCGAAGATTAGTCATTTATTAGGCCGAAGAAGATCCACCCGAAAATCCATGATATTCAACTCGAATAGGTCGTTCAAAATCCCGACTGAATAATTATCATATCACTTTTACTTTTATAGGCTACTATTTTTTATATATACTTGCCCTTAGATGTATGTCTATTTTGTTTATTTTTTTCCCCGATGTCTGATGTCTGCCTATTTTATTTGATATTTAAAAATCATTATCTCTATCTATTAAATATGTTGATAGTTTTTATAAAGTTGTATTTAGTTTGTAATTGGTTTTTTATTTTTTAAAAATAGCCAAAATTCTATTCATTTACATATATTAGATAATCATTGCCAATAGATGATATCCGCCAAGGACTACGAAACACTATTCGAGATTCTAAGCACAAAATAAGACACCCTTGAAAAAGTACTGGAGAAGTTCACCAAGGCATTTAACTCTGATTTCGTAAGCATCTTCAGACCTTGTTCCGCACTTTCCAATTTTCTAGCATTGAATGTAATAACAAAAAATAGATATAAAGACACAATACATCTACTCTCTCTCTCACTTCATCAAAACAAATAATGATAATAATAACAACTAATAAATAACTAAATGAATAAATGACTGACCGATTGATGATTTTATCTTTTTTAGCTTCTAACTAAATTGCAAAGGATAATCTGTTTATTCTTGTTATTGGATTTGTACAGAACTGAGGGATTAAAGAAGAATCCTTTCGCAGGAATCATTTTCGAGGCTTATGAAAAGGCCCTTGAGCCCTATTAACGCAAATTTGTATCGGAAATAGTTTTAGACTCCAAAAGAGATAGAGTAAAGAAAAACAAAAAAAACAATAATATAAATATACAAAAATATTAAATCTATATCTGCATTATATTGAGCACAACCAGTATGCTAAACTCAAACTCTAAGTATTGAACGAATAATATTAACTGTACCAGGACCAGTACAAGATACGGGAAGAAATGGAGACCCTAAAAAGGGGGTTTGCTGAAAACGCTCCGAAGTTGCCTCCGACCCGACTGCACGAAGTCCGTACTGTGGTTCCCGATTACCACCATAATAAATAAAAGAAGGCCTGTCCAACCTCAGCCCCATTCAACAAAGATAGCATTAGAGAACAGGATTATTCCGCTGATGGTTTCGGGGCAAACTTCCAGAGACCCTTGCCAACTTTCATCCCCATAAGCAGCAGTGAGCTGAGCTGGATGGCTCCAGGGATAATTTACGACGTGGGTTGGGACAACAGCAGCGAAAAGTAGAAACGAATTTCCAAGGGAAGATTCTTCTTGACAAAGGTGGAGACGTTCGTACTCCCTCTTGAAGAAGTCAAAGAGTTCACTCGGATCATGGAGGAGTACCCGTTCTTTATCCAGGCTGAGTTCAAGCCGGTCTCCACTCCCAACATTGCTATCAAGAATCCGTATATTTGTGTATAAATCCTGGCCCGTCTCACAGGGTCCCCTAAATATGATGAGTGCTTCGACAGGATAATATAGGCTCCCATTAGCAGGAACATTGTTTTTGTGGTCTCTCAGTTACTTGCTCGCATTACCTTCCCAGCAAACATTATGGCTTACGTTTTGGTCAAGTTCATGAGTTGCTGCGAGAGTTAATCGACATCAAATGCGGAGAAACTGATACCTTTGCTTCATGCTTTACTGATTTATTGCATTCAGAATAAGCTTGTCGACACAAAAACAATTGAACCGAAGATTAAGGAGTTTGCTCTAAAATTTCCTGAAAACGAAGCACTAAGCACATTATGTAAAACTGTAGTTGGAGCGAACCCTTGATTTAAAATTATAAAGACTAAATACAATGGAAACATTTTAATGTGTATATTAAAAATAAAAATTATAAATAAATATTGTAGAAACAAATTAGAAAATTATAGTAAAAAAAATAAAAATAAAATATAAAGATATTTAACCATCATTTATAATTATACTCGAGTTCAAAAACATGTTATTTTGTGAAGAAGTCAAAGACATCCAAGTCGATAGAAATGCATCAGGAAAAACAAAATCTAGCAAACTTGAGTATTGCTTTTGATGTATATATATAATAATGTATGTGTTTTCGGACTTTGCCATTGGAGATAAAAGTAAACATTAATAGCATATATTTAACCCCTTTACTGGGAAGACGTACTACACCATCGCATGATATATGGGTTCCTGAATCAATCCATATTCTCTGTGTTCCTTGGCCTGATCGATAGACTCGACAGTTAGGTCTGTGGCTCAATATTCATATAAATCACAGGCATTTCTCCACCCAAGTAGGCTTTCGCGTTCGGCTTGATGACTTTGGTTCTTACCTCATCCATTTAAAACTTCATACTTGTAGAAGCCTTCGATTAATATGGCGTCCACAGAGCGGTACCAATCTTCGATGTCAGACCTTAGGGTCTACTTTAAAATTCCTTATTTGGGGAGTACGATAGTCCCGCCGAAGGTGCTCGGAGGGATGCCAGTATAAGCAGTGATTTCTCTTCAGGAATAAGCAGTTCTTCCAGTTGCGGCAAATATCGGTAGCTTAATCGAGTAATTTCGAATTCTGATATGAAAGCCTTCACATTCCCTCTTCCCTTTAATATTATTAAGTATAAACATCATTTCGTTGATTCTTAATATTTTTTTTCTATTTGATTTAGACTTAGAAGGGGGGGGGTTGATATAAGGAAAAAAGTTAAAAATAGTTGTGACATTTTTGTCGATTTAAAATATATCAAATATATATCTTCAAGTAATGAAGTTTTTTTAGCTTTGTGAATCATCGTCTGTCATGTGAGCTGACTTGTTATTTTAGTTATGTAAAGATAAGTAGATAAAACATGAATACAAGAGAGTTGATAAAGTATAATTACTGATTTCTTTTCATATTACACTTAGTCTCTTTCAGATTTTTTTTTTTTTTACTTCTCGATTGAATAAATTATGATTATATAATTGATAATCATGTTTTTTTAAAAATAAGAATTACAATTATTTTTAAAATAAATACATATATCTGTCACAATATAATATACTATCAATTCAAATTAGTATTAAAATCCAATATCCAATATATTATATAGTTTTATCACTATCACTATGCTCTTGTGGAGACGAAGGTTGCCATTGAGTTCTTTTGAAATTCTTCGGGACTCCATTTCTATTCAGAAAGCCCAACCAGATTTGCATACTCATAAACACATGCCTCGGCATGCTTCCCATTATCAGTCGTGACAGTCACACCTCTTCTCACGTATTAGGATCCTTAAAAGTGGTCCAGGATCGAGACGTCTTCAGGAGTCAACCCATACCAGAGCTGCCCTTGAACCGACTCCTTCTCTTCGATTTCGATTCCTGGGTAAACTGTTCCAATCACCTTTCGCCTCTTGTATCCATGGAGAATGGCAGATTCATGTGTATATTTTCCTTTGATTAGCCCGTAGGTAACTGTCTCAAACATCAGACTTCCATAAGTAAAGATATTTGTCATAGTGGGTGGGATACTGTTGAATATTATGTTTTATTTTTATTGATCGAAAATGTTATTGCAAAAAATACAATAATATTTGGTGGTATATTTGTTTAAAAGGCAAAATCTTTAAATAAATAGTTTCACAATTATCAAATCAATTTTATAAAACTTGAAAAAATTAATTTTGTTATATATATAGAGATATTTATAATATTTAATATTTTTAGTATAACGAAAACTATCTATTTATCATGCTTTATTGAGCACATTGTTAAGGTTCTGGACAGTCCTATACACTAATAATACATCGTCTAACAGTTAGTTTCTATATAAAGCATCTATCTTCACCTTGGGCCCGCATTTGCAACATTACTTTTGGTAACCCTTTTTGCAGCCCAGGCAAAAACAATGGCCACAAGGGATAATGGTGACAGGCTACTTCATTTCCTATTTACAAAAAGTGCAAAGTATACTTCCATGTATTGCTTTTTCGCTATCTATCAGCTTGCCAGTCACTTTTTTGAGGTCATCGTGTTTATTTGCTTTGCTGATGTACTTGGGAAGCTCTTCTTTGAGGGAGGAATTCTCTGCTTTAATTTTGTTGTTTTCCGAAAGCAGTTGAGCATTGACCTCGGTGAGTTTATTGATTTTATCCTAATACTTGAGTTTTTCCTGCTGCTCTTTTCCAGACTGCTGCTGTTCGCTTGTTCTCAGTCTTGTTTGTAGAGTTTATAATTATTGTTTTATTGTCTTAATTTCGTCTGTATGCTATCGTTTGAGATCTTTCAGTCTTGATATGTACTGGTCGTCTTTTTATTTTAATTCGTTCTGTAATGCCTTGATCTTGGTCACCGATTATTGGTTCTGCTTATTGGCGACGAGGTTGGCTTCTAGCTTGGCCCTGGTTTCAGCCAGGGTAGCTTTATGAGTCTCGTTTTAGGCTTTCAATACTGCCATTTCTTTCTCCAAGTAAGTGATGGTCTCGCGCAGGGTAGTTTTTTCCTCCCCCTCGTTATTGAGTTTCACTTTTAATTCCTAGAGCTATTTGAGAGTTTGCTGGTTGGCCTTTCCCATAGCTATTATTTCTGATTGTAACTTTTTGTTCTTCCGCTCTTCTTCTGTCTCCTTGAGCTCCTTACTGGTTCTCGCTTATTTATAGTTGTTCCTTAATTCTTCCAACTATTTTTGGTGGGTTTTTTCTAGATCTTCTATCTTGCTTTTGGATGTCCGCGAGTGTTTGACCGTCTTGTCCAACTCCTCTTTCAGCTTACGATTCGTAAGTTAAAGTTCTTGAACAAGTTCTTTTTCTTTCAGATACTCTGTCCTGAGCACTTCGAAATTGGCAGTAAGGGCTGCTATGATTTCGTTATTCTTTTATATCTCCTGCTTGTGGGAGTCGAGGCGTGCTTCGAAGATTTTGACGAGTTCGTCCTTCTGGCCGTCGTTCGCTTTGTTGGTCCCCATGAGGATTGATCGCTTGACTCGTTCTTTAATTTCAGGAAGGGTGATATTCGATTTCATAGATTTTATATTTGGTGTACTGCTTTGGGTTTTTATAATTGATTCCATTATATAAGTTTATTTTGATATATTATAAATTTGTTTATTATCCATGATTAATTGATGAATATATATATAATTTATTTATCTATAAATTGTATTTTTTTTTTAAACTCTATTGTATGAATATATATAATAATTTATTACTATAATCCGTTCTTTATTCAAAGTTAACATATTACATAACTGTCGATTGAATACAATATTTTGATTATAAGTTACCATACAAATAAATTAAATGTAATATTGCTTGGATGATTTGAGCGAACAAGTTAATCTGATTAAATAAAAACGAAATAACTTCGCCATTTTTAGGAGAATGCGCTCAATTAATTGAATAGAATATGATAATATATATATATATGTAATTGATATATTATTTATAATTTTGTACAGTTAATTTTGTTCAAATTCTGGATTTAAATAAAAAATAGTTAATTCTTGATTTTATTTTTTATCGATGATTCGATTTTTAAAAAAACATGTATTATATGATAGATGTTTCTATTTTTTAATCAAAGGACATTAGTGAGCAATTTCTTAATGCCAGCTTGCCTAATGTCTTTAGTAAGGCTACCCAATTTTTTACTATAATCTGAAAATAATATTATTTTTTTATGTTATTTTGATGGATTCAATAATCAAGAAAACTCAATATTTAGAAAATAATAAAATTCTATATTTAAATATGTAAATAGATATATATATTTACCTCCTCGGCATCGATAATATCCATAGAGATTCGTGAAACTTAGCGACAGACAAATGCCAATGAGTAAAGCCCAATAGAAACTTAAACCGATAAGTTTGATCACGAACATGACGCCCCAAAATCCAGTGACAGCCATTTGGCCTGTCCAGAAGAAGGCTGTATCCACTCCATTTGCGCTGAACTCCTGATCATAGCTTTCGAACTTCCAAACCTCCTTCCCTTGTTCATCATAATCCGACCACCATCGCAGTCCAACCAATAATCTGCCTGTGACGTTCTTGACAGTCCAGAAATCGAGGGCTGTGAGAATTATAACTAATATAAAGATGAGGATTGATGAGCTCGTGACTAATCCGCCAAAGAAATATCTGTATATATGCAATATTAATGTGTTTTTGTATTTTTTGTCCATGAAATGTGTTTTTTATAAATTAAAGAAGAACAATTTGTGCATATTTTTTACATGAGGACAGCTAATGCTTTAAAGAGGAATGTGAATACGCATGCTATAGGATGTCCGGCTTGGCTCAAATCGTAGTCGCCTTTCTTGATTTTAATATCTGATTAGTTGGCCACATTGCTAGGGCTTTCTTCGACCATAGTTTGGTATTGAGGGGCTGATGCTTTTTTTGGTTCTTCGGGATTCAACTTAATTCCGAAGTTAAGGTCGTCGTCCATTTATTTTTGTTTGTTTTTCTATATTATTATATTATTATTTATTTATTTTAAATAATAGTATTTTATAGAGTCTATCACATATAAATATCAGGCATCTATGAATTGTATCGATATTACTTTTTTAAAGAATTAATTGTCTATTCATTTTGTAAACCTTCATAATTTAATTTAATTGAAATATTATTTTATTTTTCTTGAAATAACTATTTGATAAACATGAGGTTATTATCAATGGATCATTTAATTTTAAATAAAGGAGATTATTGGAATTAAAGACAAAAAAAAAAAAAAAAAAAAAAAAACATAACCAAATAAGGTGAAAATTTGAAAACAACCAAGAAGTGATCTAATCAAGAAGGTAGATTACCAATAATGGGCGAGTAACCGCGTTCGCAAATGCCGCAAGAGCATAACAGCTCGATCTTTATTTGACCTCCTTTTCCAAACCACCTCCCTTTCGAATTTCGAACGTGCCAGCTTTTGGTGTCCTTGCCAACCAAAAAGACATGTCTCATGGGTTTTTTTCCGCAGTTCGAAAACTAATTATAGTCGTCACCATTCTCCCAATTCCTGTCATCGACAGTAACGACTAAAGGTTGATCTTTTAAAGCTAAGGCGAGCTTGCTGTAATTGCTGACGTTCTTGTAACCCTCAATAAAATACTTTTGTGTCGCGTTTAGCAGGCTGGCTTTGCACTAAGCTCGCTCTCGAGTCTGCGGGTAATCTGATTACCTGGCGAGTCCGTGTTTCATCACATACTCGAAGGCTTTAATTATGTTGTCCTCGTGAAATCCACAAGCATGGCATTAAGTGCAACAGTCCATCAACTATTGGGCTGAAAGCCGCAAAGGTTGATCGGAGCTCCGCTCATTGCCTCTCTTGATGGTGATGGCAGTTTCGATGGCCTGAGCTGCAGCAAAAGCATAATCTGCTTTACAGAACGGAGATTCGCTTCTGGGTGCTTCTGGAAGAACTTGGGTCCAATTTATAACTCTATTCATAATAATATTCATATCGTCAAGGTTGAGCCCTTTCTCCTCCCTGATGCTCTCCATCATAGTCATAAGAGATGTGAAGGCTTTTTTGCTTATATTAAGATTGTCGAAGTAGTTAGTGATGATAGATGCGGCAGTTTTGTTGGTGTCAGGGATAGACTTATGAGCTCTGAGGACTGAAATGTATTATTGATATTTCTGTTAGTTTTGCGCCATGAGGGATTGATAGTTCTACAGGACTGAGTTCTACGATTTAATGATTTGGGCCTCGATGATATATACTGTCACAACAAGGGTAACCAAGATCCCCAGAAGTGTTAGAATTTTAAACCGGTGAGATTTCACTGCTTATCTTTTGCGGATAGTTTATTCGAGACGGTCTTTTCGGAGATTCGTTGACAATGAGTTTGTGGAGGATGAAGCAGGTTATAGATTGGGTGCTGCATTCGACACATCCATATTTGGTATTTCTGAGTCCATCTTATTTGCCAAATGAAGAGTCGTTCAAATTTGTCTATTTACGATAATATATCTGGTATTTGTAATGATGTTTTATTACTTCATTTCTATTTTTTATTATCGATACATTTTAAATAAAAGTAAGAATGTATATTGATGGTTCGGATTTTATTTTTGTAAAACTTCCAAGAACCAATGATATGGTGATTCAAAGATTTTTTAATTATTTAAAAACAAAGACAAAAAAATGAATAAAATCTATGTCCCTAAAGTAGAACCTTAAAAAAAACTCTTTGTGTTTCCCTATTTTGAGCACATTTCTCTATTACATATATATATGTAGTATATATTTTTGAAAAATATTTAACGACTCGAGTTATAACGTTTTTCAAAATATATATCAACGGAGCCACAAGTCGGACAAAGGACAAAGCGAGGCTCCGCCGACTGTCTTCGGTACAGGGTCCGTGGCGATGGGGCTACTAGGGGAGGCCTTCCCGCCGCCAACCTCAACGGGGCTGATGAACTCTGCATGGATTTGCCATCGAGATGATCTTCTTCACATGGTTGGATGGAAACTTGCCGTCCGAAAAGAGTAGGAATGGAAAGACAGAAGGGAACGACGATATACACTCACGGGTCAACCGCGAGTGCATCTTGTCACCGACAACAGACGATAGCGGAAAGGAGGTGGTCCACGGATGGTGAAAAACAAAAATTAGCCTTCCAGCTAGGTGAACTAGCTACCTGTCTACCTGCAGCTGCTGACTTCCTTGATACTATCCATCATGGTCTCCCGTCCTGGACTGAGGAGCCTGATATAAATACACGGACTTATGTCACGTGAGCCATATTATTATTATTATTATATATATGTATGTCTTTTCTAGAAAACAGATATATATATTCAACTATCATCTTCTTTGGGTCTGGTTTCTTTGGACTATTTGGGCACCTGCACCACCACGAGCATATAATCTTTATCAGGTGCGACCATTATCTCATCGTTCTTGGTCTTGATCCTCAAAAAAGTGAGATCGTTGGTAGGATCGAGATCCCTGATCATGCTCCTGGCTTTCTGGGCCAGCAGAGGTATGTACTTAGCAATGTCGTCGCCCTCCTTCTTAATCTGCTCGGGGTAGTAGTTCTTGACGAGGTTGCCTTCGTTGTTGACGATTACGATGCCTTTCACTGATTTCTTGATTCTGCTGATTGTGTCTTGGACTTATGACATTTTGGTAAGTTATTATTTTTTAATTCAAAACAATATATATATATATAGAATATTGTGTATATAAGCATATATTCATATTTAGTAATTAGTGATTATAAATTTGGATAATTAATTTGATTAGCTTTATCATACTTTTTTTTTTTTTTTTATAAAAAAATGGATTTTCTTTGAAAAACACCAATATGAACTAAAATAAGATTCGTCTTTGTTGGCAATGGAACCGCATAAAATTATACCTCAATATTGGTCCATTTTTATAATTTCCCATCTAACCTTATAAATATATGAACAATCTGAGCTTAAATGGCTTCGTAATTCTGCTGTTTGTTCTGCCTTTCAACGACTACTATTTTTCTATAGATCATTTGCAATTTAGAAGGTGCCGAGTGTATTGCAGCAATTCTGTTAGCTATCTTGTTAGTAAACTCAATTCAAACAAAGAACCACCAATAAAATACTGATGTGTTTAAGGAATTTATCCATCAAAAGTTGTAATTTCGAACGTGACATTTGAATTCAAAACAAAGCAAAAAACTGCTTATTCAAAAAAATATCAATACCCTCACAACAATAGTATGAATTTAATACTGCAATGAAAGTCTCACTTCGTTGGCAGATGAGGAATGAAGAAGCCATGAAATGATTTCGAATCAAGAAATGTTGACCAAAATATCATAAATCATACCTCCTGTCACGGAAGAAGCAAATAATTGTTAATGTATTGGGTCGGGGAAGGATATGAATCTGAAATTGCGATATAAGTATGGCTATTTAAATATATCTAACACTGAGAAAATTGACGAAGAACGAAGATTTGATTATTTATCCGAGCTCGGAGGATGCCATTTTTTTAAACAAGATGTAAGTTTATAGTATCCAATAAATTGAATATTGTATAATGTAATACAAGCATCGTTATTTTAACATAAAAATAGACATAAAAATAAATATAATATTACATAAACAAAAATAAAATAAAATAAATAATATTAAAACATAATAAATTGTAGATCAAGGATTTTGATGCCAGAATACGAAATCAATCTTCTCAGCGCAAAAATTGGTACTGCTTTAGAACAATTCGATACTATGTATCTCTAAACAACTATGTCTATCGGCCAATCTCAATTCACAAGTCATACTATTTAAGTAAACTTCACTGGAATAGGTCGTTTTGATTAGAAAACTAAAGTCATGTTGAACGAAGGGCAGACACCTATTAAATTCATAGTCATGAACAAAAATCTGTTTGAAGACGAATTCGTAGGAGAAGACACTTTAATTTTTGATACGGAAAAACAACTCCATCCACCTGGAAAACAAGTCACCTACTTTTTGTTTTTACGACATCCGAAACACGATGGTGCTGGAATACTAGAATTATAAATCACGCGTTTATGAAGAAGAAAAAAAAAATATTAAAGTATAACATCAAATAGAAGTGTGACGAGAAGGAACTATTATGGGTGGGCAAATGTTGTTGAAAGCAACGTGTGTTTCAACTTAGAGAATATATTTTTTTCCTAAAAAAATCTGACCATTTTTAAATGATGATAATAAGCTAACCTAATATATTTTTTTAATATTTTGTAAAACATATCTTTCTATTAAAAACAAGATTTATTTACTATAATTGTATTGAATTCAATTAGTTTATTCTTGATAAGCTAGTTATCATAAAAAACTAAGAAGAAAGCTATATATACACTATATCATATTTTAAAATAGTATTTATATCTGAATGCATTTTTAAAAATAAATAAACCAAAATTTTTAAAAAATATAAATAGATATTATAAATTCTAATATTTTTAAAAAGACATATTTTTTTAAACACTTCCTTTGTATAAAAAATAGTAAATATTTTTATGTATGCACACATTTAACTTTCAATCGACATCAGGAAGAGGATTCAAATAGGTGATAGTCGAAGTTGAGTTAGCCATGGCTTGCGAATTGGGAGGCATAGTAGAAGGATGGCTATTCTGCACCTCATTCAACGCATAAATCTCAATCGGGGTCAGCATAATGGGCACCTGGAAATCGCAATAGCTGGGCTGAGTGGAGTCAACAGGAGGTGGAACCTAGTGTTGTGCGTTTCTGCTCCGCAAATAATTTACAATGCGGCTTTGCAAGCTGCCCTCGTTAGAAGCCACAGAGAGGTTTTCGAACGAATGGATCTGCTCGGTGCTCCCAAGGAGGGCGACGTGGGGAGCGAGATCGATCAGGAGACGTCCCATTCGGTCAAGGAGAGGGGCCAGCTGGGAAGCCTTCATGATTCTCTCTTGCTATTTTCTGGCGTTTTCTTGGTTGAGGAGCTGCTTGCGCATGGAAGCTCGAAACTTGTAACTCTTCACATCCTCTATACTGTCTTGCTCTTGGATTTGGGAGTCTTCCTCTTCGAGAATATTCTCTTGGAAAGAGGGATTGTAGTAGTGGCTGATCGACCCTTTGTGTAGTTCTGACTTCATCGACCTCACACTTTTGGCCTCCAGATCAAAGAACACACTATTCTCCTTCTTTTCCTCGATCTTCAGTGACTTCATGGATGATGTATCCACGAGTCCTTCAGACCTTTTGCTCTTGTAGGATTTGTTAGACATGTCATCATTCTCACATTTGTTTGACAAGTTGTCATCACATTTGTTAGAGAGGTTATCGTTCAGTGAAATATGGTGGATCTCTTTGGTAGGAGTCTATAATACTTATTTTACTTCTTCGGACCCAGACTTTGTATACTGGGCGAGTTATCGCTCGAGGAGCTTCTCTTACCTTTATTGGCGTGCCTAAAAAAGTACAGCTTATTATTTTTATTATTTGATTGTCTGATTTTAGTCTGTGAGAGCAGCTGCATGCTCTTGAGACTCTTTGAGGAGGGATGTTACCTTTTCGAACGTCTTGTCCAAAGATCCTATAAAATCGCCTAATGTTCTTTGAAAATTGGTGTTCAAGTGACGTGAAAGTGAGGGGGTATTTTGGGGAAATGGACTCATATACAAAGAGTAAGACGACTGGACTGTGTTAGAGCGGAAAGGGAGGATTCGGTCTGATGAAGCATGGATCCACTCATTCCAGGAATCTCCCCATCCGCCGTATTGCACTTCCACATAATCTTCGTTGGTCCCAACAATTTGTCCCTCATACCATTGTCCTTCCGAATCCCTGACATCAACCCAAGCTCCAACGATAAATCTTCTCTATCGAAAATCATATGGTTCGGGACCCTCTTCCCCAAGTTTTTTGAACGACTCAATCAGTTGATCGATGGTGGTCTTGTTCTGCTCCAATACTTCGAGAGATTCAGGTTGGTTGATCCTGAATCCATTCATCCTCCTTTGCAAGTAGCGATGCGTTCTGTAGAAATTATTTTGGGCTCGAAACCTTTCGACTCTAGAAGTCTCGCTTGGGTTGACTCGAGAAGACTGACTATGGGAGGAATTGGATTGATGTGTATTGGCGACCAAATGCACAACGTGTCCTTCTTCGACTTTATAGGTAGATAATGTCTAGGTGTCTAAGAGGAGTTTTCCTTTGTAGAGGAGGCGTTGACGAACGGGAGGTATTTTGATAGATTTTTCTATTAGTTTTTTGAGCGTGGCAATTTGAGAATTTCTGGGAAGAAAGAAATCGAATATTTAATTACTAAGTGTTTTTATCTTGATATTTATTTGCTCCTAATCAGATTTCTATGACTTTTCCATCTGATAGCTATATAATTCTTATATGATGATGGTATTTTTGTTGTTGAGTCTTTGTGCCAAAATATTTTTTATCTATAAATTTATAATAATATTATTAGAAACTATCCAATAAATCATAATAAAAGATGATAATCCCTTAATACATACATATACATTTTTTAAAAAATGATATAGTCATTATTAATTTAAAATCTTTTAAAAAAATATAATACAAACTGAAAGCGAAGCTATGAATGTTAATAGGAAAGTATTTCTAAGAAAAATGGCGACTTAACCAAATCAACCACAAGATGAGAGATACAAGAGAAAGGAAGTTAAACATTAAATATTTCAAAATATCCAAAAAATATATTGGAGTGAAATGAAGAATTTATTTGGTTTTTAAGAAAAATTAAAGCAAAAAAAAAAACTAGTTGAACAAATTAAATAAAATATAGATATATTGAATCTGGTTTATCCAATCAGTATTCATCAATAATATA